>PVIC010008798.1:0-11997 GCA_004025085.1 Thryonomys swinderianus
ACCATTTTGTCATCTCTTTGCCTATAAAACAGGCAACAAAAGTAATAATCTACCTAGTGGGGTTGTTTGAGAGGACTACACAAGATGACCTAGTATTTCTGAGACACTTAGAACAGTATTTGGAACAGAATGTGAACTCTGTAAATGCTTCTTTGTTTTGGATTCACAAACAATGGTCTACCTTGAACAATCCTTCAGAAGATCAGATGAGATAATACTGGTACAGTGCTTAAAACTGGCACAGTGCCTGAATTAAATTGTGTCATATACTGGTACAAATTCACAATATAGTATGTTATCATGATATGTGTATATAATGTACCAATACAGATTCAAATTTTTAAAAAACAGTGTTTGAAATATATGTAATCTAAAACTGTTGAATTAAATCCCCTCTGACTGCCTGTGACTAAAAAGAAGGGATTTGGTAGCATCATCGTGACTGTCATCTGCAGTCACAATTTTCAAAGACTCCATGAACTGGTCCTCCCCCCTAGATGGCTGAGGCCAAAGCATTTACCAGAAGCTGTGGTCTAATGGCTCTAATGTCATTTATTCACTCACATTCATTAGCAAAGTCTTGGTGCTGAGATTCTGTAGAACTGCAATGTGTGGGAAAAAATAAATACATTATAGAAGGAAAGGCGTCTTTGGTTTCTTCCCACATTCCCAATAGCTTGCCTCACCCACCCACACAGAAATAGGAATTCAAGGCTTGAGTGAACTTATAACGTCTCAGTTAGTATATTAAAGGATAGAAAGACAGAATAGAATTATAATTAACAACATGGAATTTGGAGTCAGGGAAAAAATTCTAGCTTCATCTTGTACTTACATATGACTCTAGTGACTGGTTCAAACTTCCTGAGCCTGCTTTCTAATTTTAAAATGAAGATTTTAAAGTGGCATTTTTTGTATGTAAACCATAATAATAGGAAAAGTACTTATAATTAAAATGATAATATAAGTACTGGGGATATGGCTCAGTGATGCAGTGTTTATCTCACATGTGCAAAATGGTTAGCTTCCTGGCACCATGAAAAATATAAAAATAATCATATTTATGAAGTGTTAACACTGTCAAAGACCTTCATATCATATGTATTTTTCACAACAATCTAGCACAATTTGGTTAGTCCCACTTCACAGAAATGTTTGGAGTAACTGAGTTATTTGTTGATATTTTTGAGACTACAAATCAAGTCTGATTAAGGCTGGTGTTCAGTGCTCTGTAAGTTGCAGTTTTCATTTCCTTTTGTGTTATTAATTCCTCAATGATTCCAAACACTAAATACTTCTTATGTGCTTTTTTTGTGAAGTGAGGGCCTGTGCATAAAACCAAGCAGCAAAACCTCACCTTCACAGAGCATTTAGTTCTATTATTTTGACAAGACATGGGCACTTGATTAGTTATTGCTCTTGTTTCCCAAGATTCCTATATATTGCCAGTCCTCAACACACAATATTCAACTTTGCATGTCAGACTTGATTTCCATATGTCCTATCTCCATTATATAAAGTTAAGCATTTTTTCCATCAGTACATTAGATAAGAATCCTGAAGAGGATCTGATGTAGTTGGGATATGATGGTAAAACTATACCCTTACCTACCCTCACCATCCATGGACTTGGCACAGATGTCTGTTACTTTTCCACCTGTCTCTGTATTCTTTTCAAACAAAAGCATCCCATGTTTTCTCTGGACCCTCAACAGTCCATTAGGTTTGTGAAGAGGTGATTTCACTTGAAGCTGTGATGCTTGAGTGTAGAAGCAAGCACTGAAGTTAACTCAGATTCGACTAACCAAAGCATTGCATTCTCCAAGCTAGCAATTAGTACAGAAATGAGCTTCTATCTTAATCAGGATTGTTATGCTATGTCTAGATGTCTCCCTAAAGCCTCATTTAATCACAGGTGAGTTTTTTCAGAGGTGGCTAGATCTGGAGTGTATAATGCTAGGATCAAGAATGTGTGGTTAGTAAATTATTCCCCTGATTGGATTGGCATATTTCTGGCTAGGATTAAAAGCAGCCTATGTGTGAGTGATAAAAATATAAGGAATAGAAAGACAGGTAATGTGATCACTTATCACTTGTAGCTTGGTGCTTTCTGCCTCTGTCTTCTGCTCATCATGAACTTGTTCTCCCATATGATGCCCTTCTCCTATGCCACCTTGTCTTGGTGCCAGCCAACTATGGCCTGAAACTTCACAAACTGTGAGCTAAATAAACCTTCTTCCTTTAACTTTGGGTGTTAGGTATTTTGTCTCAGCAACAAAAAAAGTAACTAAAACAAGGGTCATAAAGGATTTTGGGGAGCTGATGGAAGATACATCATATTTTTCTCATTGACTGGCAGTAAGGAACATTTGAGTCTAGAACTTTCAGGACTATCACAAGGACCCTTCCAATAGAAATGGAAAGAGGTAATGTGAAGAAATGGGAAGCAGCCAAGTGCTCTTTACATGTGCTAAGCCCTTTGACCACAGCATTACTAAAATATAACATTGAAGAGGGGAAAAAAACCTCCCTCCTCCATAGAAATCCCCTTTATGCATGCTAGGAGTTCCAATACCACAGAATGAAAAACTTCTCTAACAGATGAACAAAGAAAAATTCTCTCAAAATTAAGAAAAATCAAGGGGGCCAAGTGGTAGCATTTCAGAGAGATGGCAAAATTTCCAAGGAATGGTTGTGCAGTTTTCTGTTTTGATAATGATACGCTTGTCCTCTTTACAATGAGTTGCCACTTTTTAACCTTTTATTCTGAGACAGGATCTCACTAAGATGCTGAGTTGCCCAGGCTGTTCTCAAACACATGATCTTCCTGCCTCTGCCTCCCAGAGTACCAGGGTTACAGGTATGCACCACCACCTCTGGCTGACAATGACTTTGTTTGTTTCAGCTATGACACAAAAGCAACAGGGCAGAAATCACACCATATGGACTGGATTAACAATATCTCAGTAAACAAGGCTCACTCATGACATCTGCCCTGGATTCATGTTGAACTCTGTGACTGTGCTGCAGATGCCCTTATCCCTTCTGTGGCTGGGGGAAGAGATGGTCCTGAGCACTAAAAAGATTGAATTTCTAGTTGTAAGGTAACGAAGGTCTTATGTTGTTTTAAAGGAAAAAAGGACATAGCATATTTTGAGTACATGGGATTAAAATCTACTGCAACTTCAAAATCTATCAGTAAGTCACAAGCATACCCCCTGAAAGAATACTTTTTGCCCGAAGTTTTGCTCTGTTTCCCCTCAGACCTCTGAATGGGTTTTCTCAGGTGACCACTCCGTGCATTGTTCCTATGGTTGCCTCAGCCTTGGCTTGCCATAGCTCAGCATATTTAGTTTCTTTTTAGTGTCAGAAAACTTAAAAGTTGCTGTCTGTTGCTTGGACCTGGGCACTGTAATTCTAAGATGGCACAGCCATCCCCACATTCCTCACATACTGGATGAAGCCCAATTGCTTCTTAGCTGACAATAAGAGTTCAGTTGAGGCAAATCGGTAGAATGAGGCAGCAAGATATTCCCTGGGACCTTCCTAGAACAAAGAAAACAAATGTAGACTTCTCTTGGTGCTCAGAAGGCAGTTTTCACATGGTCGTCAAATGGACTAGCTTTAACATCGGATAAACCAAGTCCAAATCCTAGCTCTGCTCTTATTAGCCTTCTTTATCATCATCATTATTATTATTATTATTATTATTATTATTATTATTATTAACCTTGGGAAGTCTCAATTTCCTTAAAATAACAGTTCCCAGGGCCGGAGGGTTAGCTCAGTGGTTCTGGCGCCTGCCTCGCAAGCGCAAGGTCCTGAGTTCGATCCCCAGTAACCACATATAATGCTGGGCGTGGAGACACGCCCACCAACAATCAACACCTCATATCACAATGCTGGACGCATACCACAATGCCGGACGTGGTGGCTCACGCCTGTAATCCCAGCACTCGGGAGGTAGAGACAGGAGGATTGCTGAGTTCGCGGCGGCTTGCCTGGGCACCATAGTGAGCTCAGGGCCAGCCTGAACTACAAAGCGAGACCCTGTCTCCAAAAATAAATAAATAAATAAATAAATAAATAAATAAATAAATAAATAACAGTTCCCACCTCATAGTTTTGTTGAGAAGACCTATGAAGTAATGCATAGAAAGTGTCTAGTTCAATACTTGTCCATAGGAAGACTTCAACTGCAGGTTAGCTGTTCAAATAGTAATTCTTATTATTAATGGAAGACAGCCCGGGCTCCCTGGGAATTCAGAACCTAAATAATGAAACCAACTAAACCAACATCTACCCAGTGATTTCATCTGTAGAAAATACATCAAGAACAAAAGAAAAAACATAGGACACAATGCCATTTCATGGTCATTCCAGACTCTGCTCAACCCAATATAAATACAGATTTGCTCTTTACTGCTCACAAGGGAGAACCAGAGCTTCCTTGTGTTCAAGGAAAATGGAAATGGATACCCATCAGGTATATCAGAAAGGAATTTTGTAATGCCAGTTACTAGCTGTCACAGAGAATAAGATGGAGCTTAGCACAAAGAAAAAACACCCAAATCAAGCCAGTCAGTGGAGGCAAGTGTTTGGGCCACAGTCATCGTGCAAAATCATAAAGACTAAGAATTCTGCATCTAATGCTTCATGCTATCCTTCTGAGGCCCAAGTCTTCAAAGCTAACTACTTTCTCTCACCTAAACTCATGCACTCTGATCCTTTAAAACTAATACTTCTCCCCTCTAAGTCTGCCAACTGTTCTCTTTACTCAAAATTCTGCTTTATTCTCACTAATCTGAAAATGTAATTCCTTCTAAAGTACTGTGAGTGTAAGGAGGTCTCCTCCATTACCACTTCAACCAAATCTGCATTCTTACCAGGTTTCAATATTCCCAAGAACCATCATAAAGCCTCATAAGAGACTAATATTTGATGTGAAATGGGAAGACATGGAATGTGGTTCAGTTATACTGTAAGGTGTTTCATCAGCAGGACAAGACATGAACTTCACTGAGAGAGGCACTCACACACCAAACCAGAACCCAGCACAGCTAGATCATTTTCCTTGGCTAGGTCAGGCCATGGGCTTACAGACACGCAGAGAAGGCAAAGGAAAGCTAAAAACTGATGGTCTATGCAGAGAATCAATGGCCCACAGAACATGCCACTTAGAAAGTCACCTCTATTTTATCCTTCCAAAATGTCCACAAATCAATTTTTTAAAACTAACTTGTAGGAGAATTCCTTTTATTAATAACTAAATTCATTGAATGCATTTTTTTTTTTGAGACAGGGTCTCGCTTTGTAGTTCAGGCTGGCCCTGAGCTCACTATGTAGCCCAGGCAAGCCTTGAACTCAGCAATCCTCCTGCCTCTGCCTCCTGAGTGCTGGGATTACAGGCTTGAGCCACCAAGCCCGGCATCTGTGGTATGATGTACTGATTACCAGTGGGCGTACCACACCCAGTATTGTTGTATGTGGTTACCGGGGATTGAACCAGGGACCTTGCGCTTGCGAGGCAGGTGCTGGAACCACTGAGCCAAATCTCTGGCCCTGCATTTATTTCTTTATAACATCATCTGGGACTTCTTTGGCCTTTGAAATCAAGGTAGGTACCATACTGCTTCAGCTAAATCCCCAGCCTGAAATCAGAGTAGGATTGCCTCAAATTTCCAATTTTTATGGTAGGGGAAAAGCCCTATATCTCTCCAAGATTTATTATAATGTCCCAAAATTTATTCAATATCTCCACCTCTTTTCTGGCTCCCAAGTCCAAGGAACCAACTATTGACCACTAAATCCAGAAACAAAGTTCAACCCACCTCAGATTGCCCCCAGAAGAATCCACTCAGAGAGCTGAAAGTAAAGAACAAGAATTTCCTTGAGGATTTCAGAGAGAAGACAATACACGCTCTCCAAGAAACTCTATTAGAAGCACACTAAAAATGTATTCATCTAGTGGATAAATACATGCTACACATACGCAAACACTGATTATCACCAACTTTGCCTGTGACAGTTGTACTGCTATTATGATTATGTAATTTAACTCACTATAAACAAGCAAAATATAAATATGCAGCTGTCATTTCTATCAAAACTCATTGAATTCTCTGTACTTGATAAAGGTACACTTTTAGAGAAATTATTGTCAGAATCAATCTTTAAAAAGAAAATTACTATAAAAGATAAGGGGTTAGTGGTAAGCCTCTAAAAGGATTCTGTATTGAGATTGCTTCTCAAGTTTTCTTATCAGTGCTACAATTTTAAAAATAAAATAAAAACTAGAATTCACACTTAATGCATCATGAAATGCCAGGTATAAGAAAGATCAGATATTCCAGTCACAGACACTTGACTAAAAAAAGACCTTGGCCAGACATCAAATGATGAGTAAATGAACACATACTTCATGTGTCTTGGGTTAAAAATAATCTGTATAAATGTGTTTTTTATGATGTTCTGATTTAACCTTTTTCATTAATTGTGTGATGGTTCCTGTCACATCAGATTACACAACTGACAGGCCTGGGTGATTTTTCAGAGCCTATATTCTTAACCAGGAATTTGTGGATAAGCTTCAAAGAACATAGCACTGAATTCATATATGCCAAACACTGGAACATGTAAATGTTTAGGGGAAAATTCCTACAACTATCATCTGAATTTCAGAAATGATCTCCTAGAAAGCTCCTAGACTACTGACTTCATGGAGTTACTAAATGTGCCCATTTGCTTGTGATTTTCCCAGATTTCCTGTTTAAGTCCTGCTTTCTGAGAAATCCTTCAGAGCTGGAATAATTAGAATGGTTAGTTACTCTACCTTAGGGCTGCCAGATAAAATGCCAAATGAAAGGCAAATATGAATTTTAAGTAATCAATAAATAATTTTGTGTATGTCCAGAGTGATATTTATTATTTATCTGAAATTCACATTTAACTGGGTAACGTGCATTTTTATTTGCAAAATAATGGCAGAAGAAAATTCAAATCCACCAAGATGTATTCTGTCAAAAGGCAAACAGGAAAAGCTGTCTATTAAGACATCAAAATTTGCCAGTAGGGGGCCAGAGATTTAGCTCAGTGGTTCCAGCGCCTGCCTAGCAACCGCAAGTTCCCTGGTTCAATCCCCAGTAACCACAAACAACAATACCAGGTGTGGTGGCTCACACCCACTGGCAATTAGTACCACATACCACAAATGCTGGGCTTGGTGGCTCAAACCTGTACTCCCATCACTTGGGAGACAGAGACAAGAGGACTGCTGAATCTGAGGCTTGCCTGAGCTACATAGTGAGCTCAGGACCAACCTGAACTACAAAGCGAGACCCTGTCTCAAAAAAAAAGTTTGCCACCTGACTCTGTCCCTGTTTCTGCCTTTGAACTCAATATTCTTTCTGAGGATCTCTAAAGAGGCTCTGTACAAAGGCTTACAGACACAAAACATTAGCACCAGCACTTGGCAAGCATCCTTTTTCCCAAACTCTAACTCCCCTATCTTTCTCACAGGCGTTATCAGAGAGATTTTCTCTGATGTCTTTCAGCCCACAAGAGTTGGCAGCAGCCTCCAACTCCAGCTGAAACTCATTTGCCTCCTGGAGCTGCTTCCTGTTTTCCAAAATCTATTAGCACTTTGCTCAAATATTTTGCTAGCTGGAAGGGGACTTGCATGGAGATGACCAACTTGTCCCAAGGTGCCCAAAACTGAAAGGCATCTGAGGCTGCAAGATTTAGAATGGTAAAAATAAAGTCTCTAGAAAACTTACACAATGATCATTATACCTATCTGGCAGATTAATCACATAATTTTATCTCATATCCTCCTGTGCACAACCCTGAAAGAAAGCCTATTATACACTCAAAAGCACTAACTTTCAGGATACTCAGTAACTGTCCAAGTGTGTGTAGTTTTATCCACAGACCTAACCCTGCAGCTGTGTCTCACTCTGAAGCACAGCTAGGAAGTGCTGTAATGTTCTGGTCCCTGAAAGTCTGACTGAGTGCCTCTGGACCCAGTAGCTGATTCTTGATTTTTTTTTTTTGCAACCTCTCCTAGTATCCTAATTCTTTAATCTGTAAAAAAAATGAGGATAATATTAAGATCTAACTTTCACTCTGTGAAGACTGAGACAATGCATGTAAAGTACTCAGCATGTAACCTGGTGTTTAATAAGTGTTCATTAATGAGAGAAACCATTAATCCACCCTGTTGCTAAAATAATTTGTGGGAAGGGTCTTTTCTAACCTCAAAGGTTGGAAATAACCTCCAACAATTCCTTTCATTCCTTTTATAACTGACTATCTATCTGCCACCAAAGGATTTTCTTAAGTTTTTCTAAAGCTATATTTTCAGCTTTTATTATCTGTCAGTTTCATATTTTGATTGCTAGGGTTTCTTCTAACTCAACCAACATTTTTCTGTACTTTTCATTGTATGGGAGTACAGACAAGTCAGTATTTAGTTTTTTTTTAAAGAGGTCTTCCTCTAAAGATAGGTAAGGAAGAAGTTAAACTGTTATTATTCTCTGATGACATGATTCTATATATAGAGGATCCTAAAAACTCAACCAAAAGACTGCTAGACTTAATTGCCAAATTTAATATTGCAGCAGGATACAAGGTCAATGCTCAAAAATCAACAGCCTTTATACACACAAACAACAGACTCTCTGAAAGAGAAATTGGGGAGTCAATCCCTTCCACAATACCACCCAGAAAAATGAAATATCTGGAAATCAATCTAACAAAGGAGGTGAAAGACCTCTACTCTGAAAACTACAGATCTCTCAAAATGGAGACTGAAGAATTTATCAGAAAATGGAAAGACTTCTCTTGTTCCTGGGTAGGAAGAACCAACATCATCAAAATGACTTTACTCCCACAACTACTATACAGATTCAATGCAATCCCAACTGAAATCCCAACAATATATTTCACAGATCTATAGAAAATTATCCAAGACTTCATGTGGAATCAAAAAAGACCTAGTATAGCAAAAGCAATTCTAAACAACAAGGACACAGTGGGGGGTATTACAATCCCCAATTTGAAACTTTACTATAAATCCACTGTGATAGAAACTGCACAGTACTGGCAAAGAAACAGACCTGAGGATCAGTGGAAAAGATAAGAGGATCCAGAAACAATGCCAGATACACTAAGCTACCTCATCCTTTAAAAAAGGAGCCAAATAGCCTCAGTGGAGGAAAGATAGCCTCTTTAACAAAAGGTGCTGGAAAAACTGGTCTTTAACCTGCCATAGACTAAAGCTAGACCTATCTCTGTCACTGTGTACAAAACTAAAATCAAAGTGGACTAGAGACTTAAATGTAAAAACAGAAACACTAAATCTGCTGCAAAACGGGTTAGGTAAAACTCTTGGAGACATTGGCTTAGGGAAAGACTTTATGAACAAGACCTCTATAGCACGAGATCTGGCAGAAAAAAAAATCAACAAATGGGATCTCTTTTTACTAAAAAGCTTCTGCACAGCAAAGGAGATCATGAACAAAGTGAAAAGACAACCAACAAATTGGGAAATAATCTTTACTAGCTGTCTCTCAGACAAAGGCCTACTATCTGGAATATACAAAGAACTTAAAAGAACCAGTCTCCCCAAATTTAAAGACCTAATCCAAAAATGGGCAGCTAAAACGAACAGACACTTTTCAGAGGAAGAAGTAAAAGCTACCAAGAAGCACATGAAGAAATGCTCAACATTGCTGGTCATTGGAGAGATGCAGATGAAAAAAACAGTAAGATTTCATCTCACCCCACGAAGAATAACTGCTTTCTCGAAATTAACCAGCCACAAATGCTGGCAAGGTTGTGAAGGAAAAGGAACCCTTCTCCACTATTGGTGGGAATGTAGATTGGTACAACCTCTATGGAAGTCAGTGTGAAGATTCCTTAAAAAACTAGGAGTACAGGTCCCATTTGACCCTGTTATTGCCCTGCCAAGAATATACACAAAAGAATTAAAAGAATCATATCATAGTGACATATGTGCACCCATGTTCATAGCAGCTCAGTTTGGGATAGCTCAATCTTGGAAACAACACAAATGCCCATCAGCTGGACACTGGATAAAGACGTGGGGTTTTTTAATAAAATGGAGTATTACTCTGCCTTAAAGAATGATAAGTTTGAGTCATTTATACTCAAATGGTTGTACCTTCAGGATATACTCACTGGTAAAATAATAGGTCACAGATGTGTAAATATCATATCTGCCCTCTGGTATGAGAAACTGAAGATGTTAATGAGTTCTAGAATGTAGGATGGTTATTGTGAAATAGAAAATATTCAAAGGGAAATGTGGAGGTATGAGTAATGAGGGGTTAAAAAAATGTGATGGTAATAGTAACAGATCTGAGGACCAGTGGAAAAGATTACAAGACCCAGAAACAACTTCAGATACACTAAGCCACCTTATCTTTGACAAAGGAGACAAACATCCCCAATGGAAGAAAGACAGCCTCTTTAACAAATGGTGCTGGAAAAACTGGGCTTTAGCCTGCCAAAAGCTAAAGCTAGGCCTATCTCTTTCACCATGCACAAAACTAAACTCACAATGGATAGGAGACTTAAACATTAAAACAGAAACAATAAGCCTGCTGGAAAACAGGCTAGGTAAAACTCTTGGAGACATTGGCTCAGGCAGAGACTTTATGAATAAAACCTCTACAGCACAAGAACTAGCAGAATCAACAAATGGGATCTCATTCTAATGAAAGGCTTGTGCACAGCAAAAGAAGTCACTGGCACTGCTAAAAGACAACCAACAACATGGGAAAAAATCCTTACTAGCTGTTTATCAGACAAAGGGCTATTATCTACAATATATAAAGAACTCAAACAGATCAGCCTCCCCAAGTTTAAAGACCCAATTCAAAAATGGGCTTCTGAAATGAACAGACACTTCTCAGAGGCAGAAGTCAAAGCAGCCAAGAAGCATATGAAGAAATGTTCAACATCACTAGTCATTCGAGAGATGCAAATGAAAACCACACTGAGATTTCATCTCACTCCACAAAGAATGGCTGCAATCACAAAATCAACCAATGATAAATGCTGGCGTGGCTGTGGGGAGAAAGAAACCCTTCTCCACTGTTGGTGGGATTGCAGACTTGTGCAACCATTGTGGAGATCTGTGTGGAGATTTCTCAGAAAACTAGGACTAGGGGTCCCACTTGACCCTGCTATACCCCTGCTAGGAATACACCCAAAAGAATTTTTAAAATCACATTAGAAAGACAGATGTACACCCTTGTTCATAGCAGCTCAGTTTGTGATAGCTCAATCTTGGAAACAACCCAAATGTTCATCAACTGGAGAGTGGATAAAGAAGATGTGTTTTTTTTAAATAAAATGGAGTATTACTCTGCCATAAAGAATGACAAGATCAAGCCATTTAGGTGCAAATGGAGACACCTGGAGGATATACTAATAAGTGAAATCAATAGATCACAGATAGGCAAATTCCAGATCTTCTCTTTGACATGAACACCTGTAGACGCAAATGAGCTCTAGAAAGTATGACAGCTTTTATAGAGTGGGAAATTTCCATAGGAAATTTGGTGTGGGAATGTAATGAGGGGAAGGAATAAATATGACACAGAAAGAAAAAAAAGCATGTATAAAGGGGGGTGAGGAGGTGTGGGTGGGTAGGGATATGGGTAAAAATGAGAATTAACTTGTGTCATATACTGGTACAAATTCCCCAGTGTTATACGTGATTTTGAGATGTATATAAATTGTACCAATAAAGAATTCAATTTAAAAAATGTGATGGTAATAAAAAATAGAAACAATACTTACGTATTTAGGGGTGGGGATGGTGGGGTGGGTAGGGGAATGGGAAAAAATGAGAATTCAATTGTGTCATATACTGGTGCAAATTCCCTATATTGAGTGTGATCATGATATGATGTGTATATATGATATACCAATAAAGATTTTTAAAAATAAATAAATTTTTTTAAAAAG
>PVIC010008798.1:12097-47281 GCA_004025085.1 Thryonomys swinderianus
GTTGTATTTTTTTTTTTTTTTTTTTTTTGAGACAGGGTCTCACTTTGTAGTTCAGGCTGGCTCTGAGCTCACTATGTAGTCCAGGCAAGCCTTGAACTCAGCAATCCTCCTGTCTCTGCCTCCCGAGTGCTGGGATTACAGCGTGAGCCACCACGCCCGGCATTGTGGTATGGGGTATTGATTGCTGGTGGGCGTGAGTCTCCATGCCCAGCATTGTATGTGGTTACTGGGAATAGAACTCAGGACCTTGTGCTTGCGAGGCAGGCACCAGAACCACTGAGCTAACCCTCCGGCCTACATGATGTATCTTAATTCTTACTTTTCCCATTCCCTTGCCCTCCCTTCAGCTCTTTCACCCCCTGGCAATAATTTTTAATACTGAACTTATAGTCCTAATTTTCAAAAGTTTACAGTCAGACAATGCTATTCATACAAAGAAATTTTCCAATACATGTAAGAATCAAGGAATCAGTAAATGTGGGGAGGGGAATAGAAGGAATACTAAACCAGAAATCAGTTTTGCCATTAACCAGAGTTGCCATTAATTCACTGAGAGAAAAAAGAAAGAACAAACAGTTGTATAGTACTTGTTATGAGCCCACTCTGTAAGCCCCTTCTACAGATTGTTTTTAAATTTTAATTACCTCCACAGAGAGTTATTTCGGTCTCAGTTTTTAAAACTGAAAAAACTAATGTTCAAGGATTGTGACCCAATTTAAACCTATGAGGAATGTCAAGATTTGTACCCAGGTCTAAAGCCCAGATTCCTCTCCCTTTTCTTATACCATAATGTTGCCCCATGAAAATATGAGAGTATTATAAAAAATTGTTTCATACATTCAGCCTCTGATTTACAGCCCCTACAGGCTTCCCTTGAATCAAATCATAGAATCAGTTAAGCACTAGTTTTCCTCCAGGTGAAATGAGGAGGTTAGGTTAAACTAGATGGTGACTTTTTAGATTTTATATCCTGTGACTTGACTTAGTGTGAACATGCTGAGGATCACTGGAAAAAGGGGTTCTTCGTGGGAGCCTCAAGAAGACTGCCTTGTACTGAAGCATCCACCTTTATTGAATTGTAAGGCTGCAACGTTAATATGCTCATTGCAAGAGAAGAAACGTGGAACTAATTCCATGTATAACTTGAGTAAATACATCCAGGTAGCACCAAGATACGAGAGAATTAAAGGCAATGTGACTGCATGACTTTGCAAGTATTGTGGCAGAGTAATAGTGATAAGTATTCTTCCACTTCCACTCTTTTAACAGGTTGTTCATTCCAAACAGCATAACAGAATGAAAGCTTTCCTCCACATTTACTCCTGGTATTGGCATTGTCCAGAGGATAAACCACGTTGGCAGCCTCTCCAGCCTTCCAGGAACCCAGTAAGCAGTAAGAAACTTAATGCTTTGGAGTATGGTAAATCTGTTGCTCTCAGAATCCCCACTAACTTTGAATTGTTGGTGGATTTGAACAAATAGGGCTAAAGGAATTTTTTAGTTAGCTTTTTTCAGAATCTTGACTAATTGAACCATCTGGTAGAGGACAAAACTCATGTCATTCTGAGGCATGATGATCTTAAATAAGCTGTCAGCATGTGCAGAATAAAAAGGACTGGTAGCATTTGGTGATGACTAGAGGGGATTTAAGCACATCTGCAAAAATGGACTTTAAAATGGAACTTTATAAATGTAAAATAATTCTTTTTCCCTCTGCATACCTTACTTAGGTTTTAAAACCAAATACATACTTAAACTTTTTTCACACCACCTATCACATAAAGGCATTCCCAGATTCCTCTTTTTACCTGATTACAAAGAACAACAATAATATATTATAAAATAGTTAATCCCCTAGAGAGTTTACTGGACTATTCCAAATCCTCTTGTCTTGTACTTCATGCCACCTACCCGTCAAAAAGCTGTATTAGACCTTGGCTTTGCTGTAATGCTATTCCCATTGTATTCTTTCTTCAAATTAAATGTGTATCTAGCACTATAAAATATGGAAACATAGCCGGGCTTGGTGGCTCACACCTGTAATCCCAGCACTTGGGAGGCAGAGGCAGGAGGGTTGCTGAGTTCGAGGCTTGCCTGGGCTACATAGTGAGCTCAGGGCCAGCCTGAACTACAAAGCGAGACCTTGTCTCAAAAAAAAAAATATGGAAACATGGGTATTAGGTGGGATTGCTCATGACCAGACTAAGGATGAAGACTTATGGGAGAGTGATTAGGGTTTTTCTTTTAAATGCCTGTAAGAGACAGTAATAAGAAACATGCAGGAAGGAGAAGAGAAACACACTTGATATCTGGAAGTCCTCATGAATAGTAACTTCAGCTGATCCTATAGGAAACTCTGGAGTGCAGGTTGCCTACCTCCAAGCTTGAAACTGGGCTTTCAAACTCCTGCACTAGTCAGTTCTTAACTAAAAGTACTGCCTAATGTGTAAAACCCAGGCATTCCACTCTGTGAGTTTGAGGAAAGCTACTCCAATAGCTGAAGTGTGTCCTCCAAAGACAGTGACAGAGGCAGATCACTGAAGCAAACAACCAGGAAAAGAAGCATGAAATGGATCCAGAGGGATCTGATTAGACCCGGACAGTGCCTGCTAAAGACAGAAAGCTTTTCCTAACCTTCAGTGGGCTAGTGCAAAATAAACAGGTTAGGCTTACAATAGAACAGAATCCTGGAAGAAGAGTGCAGATGGCAGGAAATCTGAATGCCAACAAGTGCTTAATACCTGTGTCTCCTACTAGCCAAAGTTCTCCTTGAGAGCAAGGACATAGAAATTTAAAGTCAACAGACCTCTGGGGAAGCAGGCAGGCAGAATATGATGTCAGTACTACTAGGCCTTCTACCAGGAAGACTGACTCATTTATTCATTCACTCTATGAATTTTTCTTGCATACTCATGTGAGATGCTGGAAATATCCTGATAAATCAGACAGTCAAAGCACCCACTGTTTTTAACAAAGCAATCTTTGTATTATTATCATTCATATTTCTTGGAGTTGTTTGGCTCAACAAAAGAGTTCTTGCTCTGGGTCTTTCATTCAGTGGCAGAAGGTGGCTGCATCCAGGGCCACCTTAAAGGCTTTCTAAGTTAGTGGCTGGTGGCTCACTATGACTGAGATCTCAGATGGGATCTTGACTGGAATGCCTCATCCAATGGTCTATATCTCCCAACATGGTGGCTGGACTGTTAACAGGTATCCTGGGAAGATCAGGGAGAAGCTGGCTTACCTTGTGTGATCTGCTCTCAGAACTCTCATACATTACTTCTACTGTATTTACTGACTGTCTACCTTCAAGGGGATGAACACAGACCCATCCTATGATGGTATGAGGCATATCACAGTGTAAGAAGAGCATGTGGATGGCAGACAGTGCCAGGGAGCTACTGGAAAATACCTCGTCACAGTCCACCAACACGTCTAAGAGAACTATGTTAAATCCCACAGAAGATTTCTGTTTTGTGTTTTAATGTTTTGGAATGGCTACTATATTTATAGGATATGAAAATTAAGAAAAAATAAATACATATATACAATGAAAATATTCAGTATTGCATCTTCTACTGCTATCTTCTCATAAACAAACATTGCTTTTGTATATTCTTTGAGACTTTACAAATATTTTTATACTTAACTCTTTTTGCACAAAACTGTATCCTGTAAGGTACTTACTCTGAAGGTGCTTCCTTTCTGGTAGGGAAACAAAGTGTAATCAGTAAACCAATGCAGAAAACATAAGACAATGATAAATGTTAGGAAAGCAATAAAAAGGAAGAAAATAAAGATGAAATGAGGTGGGAACTACTCTAGAAAAACAAAAAGAGCAAAAAAAGCCTTTCCTAGAGGACGTCAGCTGAGCACAGACTTGAATGAAGTAGAAAATACACCCATGCAAAAATCTGTTTTCTTTTTTAAAGCATCACTGAAGCTATTATGTACAGGAGCCATTTATTGGGCATATATTGAAATAGAATAGTTAGAAAGTTTTTTCCCAAAGACAAGACAAGATGCTTATCCCTCAGACATTAGCAGCAGCAATGGAGAGAGTGAGGCACTGGAGATGGAGAAAAATGATGTCACACATGTATAACCCCAGCATCAGGTTATGAGATCCAAAACCTATTTAGGACATGCTTGTCCTCTTAGCCTGTTCATTTCAGAAAATAATCAGGTTAGTCACCACCAAGAGCCACCATCCAAATGCATCAACCCCCTAAAGGACCTTAAACTCATTTAACCCCAGTGCTATGTCCTTTCCAAAGCCCTTGTTCAAATTCCTCTAGCATGGGGGTAAAACAACTTTTCCTATTAAGAACCAGATAGCAATATATTTGGCTTTGCAGCCATATGGTCTCCGTTTCAAACACTCAACTTGTCCCACCAAAGGCAGCCACGGGCCATATGTAAATGAGTGGGTGTGGCTGCGTGCCTATTAAATCTTTTTATAGACAACAGAACTTTAACTTCATATAGTTTTTCTCATGGCACAACTACCATTCTTTCCATCTTTTTCAACCATTTAAAATATAAAAATAGTACCAGACTCAGAATATATAAACACAAGCAGTAGGCTAGATTTCACTCACTGGCCTGATAATGCAGATTCTGCTATAGGAGAATACAGACTAACATCCCCCTCCACATTTGGTTTCTTATGTAGCACTGTTCCTGTGGGTGCAATATATGTCATGCTGCATATCTTACATATAAACATAAGCCAGATTTTTATATGCCCTCTATGGAGTTTCCCTAGAGATTCAAGGATCTAATAGCAGCAGTGAGTACATTTTGCCAACAATCTCCACTTTCCATAATGGAATTTAATTATTTGTCCGGAAAAGCATTTAAGCCTCACTATACAGAAACAGTCAAATAAATAAATAATAAAGGGGCACATTTTGATAGCACCTGCCTCAAAGATCTTAAAGGCACTGGCATGCCTTCTTTAATATTTTATGGTGCAGAAATGTGACTGTTACCAGGTCATAAAAATATACTGCTTTTTATACCAGGTCAAGATCCAAGGCCAACAGTCCTGTTTTGTGGCAGGATACAAAGATCCAGCCAGGAGAGAGGATTCAGTTACCTTTTTCAAAATCTGAATGGAGCTATTTAAAAATGATGGATCAGATAAATGCATATTGGGTATTTTTATTGGTTTTTTTCCCCCCTTTCCTTCTGCTTCTCAAAACAGAAGGTTTCAGAGTATGCTGGCAGCTGGAGCAACATTTATTATTTACCACTGAAAATCCAAGAAGCTCAGCTGCTGACCCTCTATTATTGCTTAGCCATATTCTGGGAAGAGCCAAGAGGCAGGCAGGTGTTTCCTAGAGTCAGTACAAGGTTTAGAGAAGTGACACTAACAGTGATCTATCCTGACACCCTATGTGTTAAAAGACTTAAGATTGTCACTGACTGAGAACCATCTATCCCATCAAATTCATCCCCTCCCTAGCCAATCTCTTTCATCACTAGAAAGCTGATCATTCTTTCATCCTCACAAAAGCTGGAATAACAGGAACCATAATAATATCCATTTTTCAGAATAATAAACTGAGTTCGGACAACTTACACAAAAGTAACAGAGGTAACATTTGAATCCCAGTAGGGTATTTTTACTCCAGAATGGAGTCCTCCTTATGAGGTGCTCTAGTTCCCATCCAGGGAAAATGATCATTTCTCAGACCTGGATGATGGAGAAAGAGAGGAAGGGAGAGAGTGTGTAGGAGAAGATGGAGAGAGAAAGAGAGAGAAGGAGGGAGGGAGAGAGGGAGAGAGAGCGTGGGAGAGAGAAAACAGTCCCCCAGCTAGTGTTAGAGTTATGGCAGATACAAAGCTAATAACTGACATACAGGTAAACAAATTTGAGAGAATTCTTTTTGGCATTACTCTACATAAAACAGAGATTAATTAATACTAGATTACAATAGAATTCCTATAGAATTACACTTGATCCAGACCCCAGAATAACAAAAGAATTCAACATGATTAATGCTTTGAATAGCAAGGAATGTCAGAATGATTTACCTCTTATTACTAAAAAGGGCTGCCAGATTGCTTAGGAAAGCTCCGCCTGCCCCAGGATGTGGCTATCAGCAGTGCAATCAGCTGAGTTTACTCATTTGACAGGGCATGATTCTTTGCCAAAGCAGCTTTGTTTTACATCTCTCCTTTCCCATCTCTTCCTTTGTCATCACAGAAGAGAGAGCTAGTTGTCTCTCTCCCAGTTTTATTTCCAGACAATAAAGTGACGTTGGAGAGGAGGAATTCTGCAATCTTCAGAAGCTGGGTACATGGAGCTACTTAGATGAACCAGTTACAGAAGAGGCAACACCAGCAAAACCAGCTAACATACAAGAGCTGGCCATTCCTCTAGCTTTGCAGAGGTTCCTTATTTTATCTTCTTGTTTTCTCTGTTTTGAAAAAGAGTCTCTGCTGATGAGTCATTTGTGGCTATAGGTGTTTAAAGCATTTATATGAGGAGAAAGACAGATTGATGCCTTGAGCACAGCCAGCTTGCTCTGGTCTAATGAGAGGTCAGGAAAATGACAAGAATACTAAGGCATAAGATGACAGAGTTGGCGCCAACATGCATTTAAGCAGAGACGAAGAGTCCAGAATTCCTGGACATCATAAAGAATCTATTATCATTGCGGTCACTCTCAGCAAGACTGATTTCATTACCATCTGTCTTCATCCACCACTAGAAGGTGAATAAATATTAAATATGGAACTTTTCAGCAGAAAGCAGTTATGTACCCATGTGATCCAAACACACCTATAGGCAGGAAGAGAGCAGGTGTGGCAAGCAGGTCAGGTGGGAGGTGCTGGGGGAGGAAGACAGCAGAGTGAGATAAGATCATTAGCTCTACTGAACTGAAAATAAAAGCTCAGTTCTCGGTTGAGTAATAATTCTCTTTTCAAGGTGGGTGATATTTAAGCAATCATCTCTTGAAAATTGGTCATTACCACCAGCTAATAACTGATTTGTTAGTTAATAGCCCAAGATGAAGCCAAGGGCAGCAAATGCTCCAGCATACCATTCTTAGATGGCAGATCTAACAAGTTTCAAGGGCATTATTGCTATTATGAACCATGTTCACTGATTTATAATAACACTAATATGTTCTACTTTTAAAAAGAGAGTGCAACATCCTGGAAAAAATTCATCATTGTCCAGTGCTTTGAAGTTGAACAGCTTCTATGCTATATCCAAGAGAGACACCCTCTGGTCTGGTTCGGGCGCCACAGCAGTCTAGGCTAGCTCTGGATGGCTACAGTGGGTGTGATTAAAGAATCCAAGGAAACAACACTCAGAAAGGACTCAGGCTCTACCTTTACATACAAAGATGCCACCTCTCCCCTAAACATGTCCTGATTATGTATTTTTAAACATTCCATTATAAACTCTAGAAGCATAAACAGTAGGATTCCATCAGAGGCACCACTGAAAAATGGTTTTTGCATAGTGGGAGACTGAGGGTCATTTCCTGCTTTAGAATTTCTGCTTCTTTTTTAACTCTTGATAAAGCTTAGGTTTAAAAAAAAAAAGTCCTATAGCTGCCCAACAGGCAATCCTAAGGCTCAGATTGGGAGTGAACAACCATGGGGGGGGGCAGTCATTCCCAAACAACAGGTCTGCAGGATGTGACAGTGTCTAAGGGATAGAAGTTGCAATGGTATAAGACTTAGGGATCCCACCAGAAGCTGAATCATTACTACTTCCATTCCTAATGCCAAAGTTTTCCTAGAGAACCTGCAAGCACATCCCCTTTACTTCTTGTGAAAGCCACCCTTCCCCTTCCCTGATAACATAACTCTAATTTCATGCTTCAGAGGAAGAGGCCCATCCCCCAGGGTAAATCCGAACAAATCTAAGCCAATAATGGCCCTTCAAATTCTCCTCCAGTGATTGGTTTCATGATGAACATGTTTGAACCACTAAGAATAATGGGAGATCCGTTAGAAGGATTTCTGGGGAATTTTCTTATTCTTAAAATCTAAAGTGGAAGAAAAAGAAGCCAAACTTTCAGCTTTCATGGCTGGTGAGAAGTGATGCCTCAAACTGCTACTTACAGCCTGATAGGATTAGAAAGATGTCATTCTGAGAAAAAAAGCAAATATGCTGAGGAAAGCAAAGTAGAAATGTGGCAATAATTTTAGGTGCTTCACTTGGTTGAGTCCTCAAATGAACCAAATCTGCGACTATCCCATCTCCAAACTTCTTATTATTTGATGCAATAAAAATTTCCAGATTGTTTACTCTTCCTTCCTTTGCACCTCTTTGTACATACAGCTGACAATGTCCTCTCTTCTGGCCTACCTCAAGACACGTGAACTAGGAAGAGGCCCACAGAAAAGGAGGTAAAGACACAGTTTTGACTGAAGCTGATGACGCAGGATTAGGAAGTCCAGAGTTGAGTGTGGTCCATACAACACCATGGCTTCTTAGTTCCTAAAAATGAGGTATAGTCTTCTCCATGGCAAATACAAAATGAATATGTAGAGCCAAGATTAAACATCCACCTGTACCAAATCCCTCCAAGAAATCAGACTATAGCTGAAGGAAATCATGCCCACAGAAGTTGGCATACCCACAGAAAATCAAGTCAGCATGTATGTGTTACAATCAATCTTACTCTCAGCCTTAGTGAATTGCCCTTCCAGAAGGAAGATGGATAAATGGCATTCAGTAAAGAATGGTTAGTTGGGTCTCTCATGTTGAAAGGTAGAGAAGGAGAGAGAGACAGAGACAGAATGACTGAGAAGATTCATAACTGAATGGCTCACTAAAAATGTCCTGACCATCATGTTATCAGAACAATGTCATAGTTGAAGATGTCTCTGCCTTCAAAGAGCTCACGAGCTCCAGATGGTGATTGGGGGCCCTCACAAAAATACAAACTTCAATAATTAGCTTAGTAAGACAAATACATACATATTACTACATACAAAACCACAAAACAAATCAGTGACTCACTAACATCCAACATATATGTATGATATCAGAAACTGTACATTAAGGACCAGATTGTGACTTTTCTTTTTTTTACCTTTTTCACTTATCTTCATGTAAGGCTGAGGTATTCTGAAACTTAATTTTGAATCACTATTGGGGAAAACTGGGACAGTCACAGAAGACAACTATTTGGTGTGTGGACAAATATTTAGCTAAAATAGATACTATTTTGAAAAACTTTATAAATAACCAATTCTTTTACTAATTCTCATATTGTTTAGCTGCACTATTCTTCAGTTTTCTAAATATATATTTCTCCCAAAGTTTATATCATGTAATCTAAATGCCAGACAATAACTAGGTCTACTACCTTCTACATATTACAAATACACATTCAGCCTAAACAATAATTAACTCTTAGAAAATAAAGACCATGTTAGAAAATTGCTTTTACTTTTGTGTTCATCACAAAATGAACACCATTCTGAAACCATGAGTGACTGATAAAACTCAAAGGATAGTTCTAATGGTAATGACCTTTCCATTGAAATACTAATACTGTATTATAAAACTTACCATGTATGAGTTTAGCATGTTATATTGAGATTTTGTTCTATAGAGTTACATTTCATGTATATAATTTGAGCTATCACGAACTGAGCTGCTATGAACAAGGGTATACATCTGTCTTTCCAATGTGAGTTTTTAAGTTCTTTTGGGTATATTCCTAGCAGGGGTATAGCAGGGTCAAATGGGACCCATAGTCCTAGTTTTCTGAGAAATCTCCACACAGATCTCCACAATGGTTGCACAAGTCTGCAACTGACCCAGTTCTTAGCCAGAGTTAATTAATAAAGAAGCATGTTTTTAAAAGTTCTGCTACATTTCTGTGGATTATATTATTTAAAATCTAGTATTGAATTTTATTTTTTTATTACTGAATTTTAAAGTTCCAAAAATTAAAAAGGCATGTGGTTGGTTAAATCTTTGGTATTAGTACATGGTACATATATATACATCATCATCGTAATATATACATCAAAATAAAGGTACACTGTAGATATTTCTACACTCCATTTTTAATGAAAACTAGCCTCCAAAGTCTCTATTACTATTTTGAGCAAAATACTATTTTCACAACTGTTACCTATAAACTACATTTTTATTCTGTTCTCATAAAGGATAAACAAAAATGGGGAGGAGCTATATTTTGCAATATTACTGAACATTAGAACACCTTGTATTACTACTACCTTTATAGTGCAGATCACCAATGATTAATACCTCAGGTTGTGAAAATCTATATATAAGAATATATAAGAGAGTCAAAGTATAAAAAGGTTGATAGGAGGGCATCTGAAATGAACAGACACTTCTCAGAGGCAGAAGTTAAAGCAGCTAAGAAACATGAAGAAATGTTCAACATCACTGGTCATTTGAGAGATGCAAATGAAAACAACACTGAGATTCCATCTCATTCCACAAAGAATGGCTGCTATTACAAAATCAACCAACAATAAATGCTGGCGAGGCTGTGGGAAGAAAGGAACCCTTCTCCACTGTTGGTGGGATTGCAGACTTGTGCAACCATTGTGGAGTTATGTGTTGGAGATTTCTCAGAAAACTAGGACTAGGGGTCCCATTTGACCCTGCCATCCCCCTGCTAAGAGAATATCCAAAAGAACTTAGAAAATCACAGTGGAAAGACAGATGTAAACCCTTGTTCATAGCAGCTCAGTTTGTGATAGCTCAATCTTGGAAACAACCCAAATGCCCATCAACTGGAGAATGGATAAAGAAGATGTGTTTTTTTTTAATAAAATGGAGTACTATTCTGCCATAAAGAATGACAAGATTGATTCATTTATGTGCACATGGATGCATCTGGAGGACACGCTAAGGAGTGAAATCAATAGAGCACAGATAGGCAAATACCAGATCTTCTCGTTGATATGAGCACCGGTAGATGCAAATGAGCTCTAGTAGTATGACAATCTTTTTAGAATGGGAAATTTCCAAAGGAAATTTGGTGTGGGGATGTAATGAGGGGAAGGAATAAATATGATTCTGAAAGAAAATAAAAGAGCATGTATATAGGGGGTGGGGAGGTATAGGTGGGGATATGGGTAAAAATGAGAATTGACTGTGTCATATATTGGTACAAATTCTCCATTGTTATGTGCGATTGTGAGATGTATGCAAATTGTACCAATAAAGAGTGCAAAAAAAATAGGTTGATAGGAAAGCCAGCAAGGAAAAAGCACCTATTCACTGCCATTTATCACACAAGAAAAAAAAATAAAGGATTAGAACAAATAATGATACCATGATTTTATCTTCTGAAAAATAACCACTCATTTTCCTTCTTAGTCTAAGAACCAAGGCCTAGTCCCTGAACATAAAAATCTACCTACTTGGGCAAAGTATCTTGGGTAATTTGAAGTCAGCACGCTAAGCTTTTATGTTGGGTTACACCTACTATACGCACATTTTCCAAGACCTTGTGAATTCATTAAACTGCCTAATAGATATAACTACACTACTGCTTTCAGTCATGCTCAGTAGTAAAAGGAATCACTCCCTAACCCATCCATAAATGCAGTTCTTGACCTACCTAGTCTCTCTGATTCATGGGCAACCATCAGCTGAAGTGTATTTTGACCACCATCTAGAAACGCAAGTTGCAGTAAACATCAATTTCTTGACAAGGACAAATCTCAAGTCTACAGAATAAAGACTGCCTGGGAGGCAGCCCCAGGGAAATACTACACAGTGCCCAAAACCTTTGTCTGCAAAATTCAGCTGAAAACAAAACAGAAAAATCAGTTTTTGCTACCTGTTAAAAGGAATACTTATCAATCAAAACTCATGGCTAGAGAAGATTGACAACATGAAAGATGACAGAAAGTGTTTCCAATGTATTCCTGAATGTAATTTAACTTCAAGAGCTTGATATACAGTAAGTTGGTGATTTAGCTGAAGAAAAAATCTGTAGTTTAGATTCCAGGGCTGACTTTGCACAAACTCAATGACAGGCTCAAGCAACTAAATAAAATGTTCTGGGTCTTCCTTGCCTCAAAGGTAAAACAATGATGATACTGTAGAATCATCTACAGCAATAATTTGTTAAATTTTTTTTTTTTTGCTTTTTTTTTGGAGACAGGGTCTTGCTTTGTAGTTCAGGCTGGGCCTGAGCTCACTATGGTGCCCAGACAAGCCACCGCGAACTCAGCAATCCTCCTGTCTCTGCCTCCCGAGTGCTGGGATTACAGGCATGAGCCACCATGCCCAGCATTATATGTGGTAACCGGGGATCGAACTCAGGTCCTTACGCTTGCGAGGCAGGCGCCGGAACCACTGAGCTAACCCTCCGGCCCAATTTGTTAAATTTTTAAACTATAAATATTATACTTGTTGGGAAAATCTGACAATTTTACCCAGTGTTTTATTCAAAATTTTGTGATAGGTACTATTATATCCTGCAAGGTATTATGGCACATCAAAGCAGGTGCTATAAGATACAAGTACAAAAAATAATCCATAAAGTAAAGTTCGACAGTTTAAAAAGAAATTTTGAAAATACTGTATGTCCTAACTCCAGGACTAGAGGTTCAGTGTTTACATTAAAGGTTCTAAGAAGTCCTGAAGTTATAAATGCTGGCATGGCTGTGGGAAGAAAGGAACCCTTCTTCACTGTTGGTGGGATTGCAGACTTATGCAACCATTGTGGAGATCCATGTGGAGATTTCTCAGAAAACTAGAACTAGGGATCCCATTTGACCCTGTTATCCCCCTGCTAGGAATATATACCCAAAAGAATTTTTAAAACCACATTGGAAAGACAGATGTATATCCTTGTTCATAGCAGCTCAGTTCGTGATAGCTCAATCTTGGAAACAACCCAAATGCCCATCAACTGGAGAATGGATAAAGAAGATGTGTTTTTTTTATGAATCATGTTTATAAACATGGACACGGTTTTTTTATAAACCATAAACCATGGAGTTTTATTCTGCCATAGAGAATAAGATTGATTCATTTATATGCAAATGGATACACCTGGAGGACACACTAATAAGTGAAATAAATAGATCACAGATAGGCAAATACTGGATCTTCTCTTTGATATGAGCATCTGTAGATGCAAATGAGCTCTAGAAAGTATGAGTTTTTGTAGAATGGGGAATCTCCAAAGGAAATTTGGTGTGGGAATGTAATGAGGGGAAGGAATAAATATGATTCTGAAAGAAAATAAAAGAGCATGTATATAGGGGGTGGGGAGGTGTGGGTGGGTAGGGATATGGGTAAAAATGAGAATTAACTTGTGTCATATACTGGTATAGATTCCCCAGTGTTATATGTGATTGTGAGATGTATATAAATTGTACCAATAAAGAATTCAATTTAAAAAAAAAAGAGGTCCTGAAGTTAAAAAGTGATCCTTTGTTTAGCCCCTATCCCTGAGTCCTGCTGGCTTCCAAATGCCTGTATCTGCCCCTCTTGGGCATCTAATACTAGCTGGTATTGCTTGTTGTAGTTCCTTGGCATAGGCTCCCTTTCTCTTTCTCTCTTTAGATGGTGGTTATGCTTACTTTTAGAGTAGGCCTGAAATAAGATTAAATTAACACACACTGAAGAATAGTCCTCAACCAATAATTAATGAGAATTAAGGTACAAATATTTCAGTTTCTTTACCACTTAGTTCAGTAACTATGTGACATGTATTTTACCTTAACCTCCCACAGTTTTCCCATAGAATTATGGTTTACTCACTGACATTGTTTGCTGGTTTGAAACAATTCTCTTTATGGAATACCTTCCCTTCCTTGTCTACTTCCCTATTCTCTACCTCCTAATAATCTACTTGTAAACATATCCTACTGTAGGGTCTACTTCTGAGACAACCCAAACTAATACAGCTCATATTTTCCACACATGCTGATGATAGATCATTCTTCTCATAACAACTTTTCAATTAGTCAAAATACTTCTGGTGTCCAATATAAACAGGAAAAAATAGAAAAAAATTTATTCAAAAGTAGGGGTAGAACTGTTTTTAGGCCTGATAGGACTCAGGATCTTGGACAATCTCATGAAGAATCACTGTATCTCCATTACTGAACTCTACATTTCTTTGTGTTGGTTTCATTCAAACATGATCTCTTCAAAAGACAGAAAGATGGCCATTAGTGCTAAGTTCACAACCTCCTTGCTCAGCAATGCAAATTAAAAAGGCACTTGTTCTCCCTCTCCTTCCTTCTGTCCTTCTCCTTACCTCCAATTTTTTTTAAAGCCCCAAAAAGATTCACACTAGACTGTCTTTGATCACAGGGTCATACCTGCACCAATTCCCCCTGAGACTAGTGAGGTAGAATGGAAAGGACTGGTTGAACAATCCTGAGACACGTGCCCACCTCTGGAGCCTATTAACTCAGTCATACTCAACCCTTAAGGATAAACCATGTAATAGCTAGAAAAGAAGGAAAGTTTCACAAACCAGCCCTGGAAGTTGTAATTGGCTTTCAAACTGTAAGACAATATAACACTGTCTCTTCAATTATTTCCTATTTCTTTTCTCTGCTCCTAAGATCATTCTTCTAAAGAACTCTCACTAAAGAATCTACATTACCTTTCCTTTGTTCAACTCTGCTTTGTTTAAGAAAGGTCCTATGGTGTTTTTATTTTACAAGCCCTCAATAGTTATAATACTAGTGTCTGTCACATGATTTCAGTTTCTTGGCCTGCCATTACAGAATTCTACACAATGTCATGCAGCTTTTCAAATACACAATATTGTCCTCCTTCGAATTTCTATAGTTTCTACTAAGCTCACATGTATGCAAGCCTAGAAAGAAAGATGAATTAAATGCTGTTATTCATATCTGAACTGGCTGCACTCTTCTGCCCAAGTGTATTCCATGTGGTCATAGTCTCATGTTTCTAAGTCTCTATTATCTTCTGGGTATCCTAAAAAAGCTTCAGACTTATATAAGCCAGAAAAGGGAAAATTTAGTTATGAAAAATTAAAAAGTTCATAATAGAGGCCACTAAATCAATGGAGATGTTGGGCCAGGGATTTAGCTCAGTAATTTCAGCATCTGCCTGGTGAGTACAAGGTCCCGAGTTTGATCCCTGGTACCACATATCACAATGCCGGGCATGGTAACTCATGCCTATAATCCCAGCTCTCCAGAGGCAGAGGCAGAAGGATTTCCATGAGTTTGAGGCTACCCTGGGCTATATAGTGAGTTCAGGGTCAGCATGAACTACAAAGTAAGACCCTGTCGAAGGAAAAACAAGCTAAATTAATGGGGGTGCATCAGTTCTTTCAGCTACCAAAAATCGTTCTTCTAAGAGTGTTAATCATGTGGGAAAATGCCAATAACAAATTCCACAAAATGCTTAGTACTATTCTTTGCACAAAATATATGTTTGATACTTATACTGTGAAGTGATTTATGACAACACAGTGATAACAAGACTGGTATGATTAGACTGAGATCATGAGTGTCAGTAACAACTAGGTGTTCAGTTACTCTGGAAGCTTGAAATTTCAGGAGAGGACCAAGTGTTATAACTTTTATCAAGATGTCCCCCTAAATCCTCACCCATTCATAAGTGGAGTTTTTAAGAGGTGGCTGGATCTAGGGTGTGTGATAGTACAATTAAAGGTACTGATGACTAAATGGGTTTAGCATAGTCCTGAGTGCAGATAATGGAAGACCAACTTTGAGTGTAGGGGGCACCAATCAACAGACTTATAGTTTGGACTGAACATAAAAAGAATCTGTTGCTATGCTGCCTCCTACTGGCTCTGCTATAGGTTCTTTCTCCTCTGTGATACCCCTCTGCCATGCCACATGCCATGGACCCAAGTGACCAGACTGAAACCTCTACAAACTGTGAGCTGAAATAAACCTTTCCTCCTTTAACTTAGGGTGTTGAGTATTTTGTCTCAGCAATGAGAGAAAGTAACTAAGACACCAAAGAAGTCATGGGTCATTGAAATGATCCCCTGATAAACAAGAGAGCAATAAAATCTGAGTCTCACCATTGACTTTATACTAAGCAGGGTGGTCTGAGGAACAAATGTGCTTTGTGCTTACCCAGAGTTGCCCCCTGCATACCCAACACCAGATGGTTTGACTAAAATCAATTTGACAGAGAAACAGAACAATTCATGCTAGCAATAAAGGATATGTGAGAGCAACCCAAGCCCACAATAAAATGCTTTTTTAAATGTCTTTTTTATTGTTTCTGCCTAATTTCAAAAACAATGCATCCTCAAAGAGAAACATCTTGGATGACTAATAAGCATATCAAACTTACCATGTCCAAAACTGAGCTCCTGGTCTTCCCTCCCAAACTTTATTTCTTTATACAATTCCCCATCTTAATTAACACAATTCCATTCTTCTAGCTCCTCAGGCCTAAAACTTGGATTCATCTCCGAAAAATCTCTTTACCTCACATCCCATAACATGGTTAGATAGATGGATAGATGGATGGATAGATAGACAGACAGACAGACAAACAGGTACACACACATATACATCTGCAAGTCTTGTAGACTCTAACTTCAAAATGTAGCAGTATTCCAAATGCCATGTACACTTCAACTAAAAGTACCTTGGTCCAAGTTACCATCACTTCTCATCAGTCATCTCTTGTTTCTAGTACTGTCCCTGCTGTAGATTATTCCCAAAACCACGGTCATGGTGGCACATAAAAAGTATCATATTAGGTCACATTTCTGTTCAAAACTTCCTAGTGGCCTTTCATTGCAGAATAGATTCTAAGTCTTAATAATGGTCTTTGAGGCTTCATACGATCCGGCTGTCTGACTTGCCCTCTCCTACTCTTCATGCCTGACTCCCCACCAGCCACTCTGCTCCTGGTAAAGCACTCTCCTACACACACACACACACACACACACACACACACACGCTCCCCTCATAAGTTCTATGTACTTAGTATTCCATCTGCTGACTTACTTTTTCCCCAGGTATCTTAGGTATCTACCTGGCTCATGCCTGTATTTCCATACAGATTTTTACTTAAATGTTACCTCGACAATGACTTCTATTTAAAGTCCTTATTTTAAATTGGAACCCCATTCTGGCATACTCTAGCCCCCTTCCTTGCTGTATTCTTCTCAACAGTAACTGTCACTTTCTAATCTATGATATATCTAACTTCATCTTTTCATTTGGCTATTCTATTCCTGCTGGTACATATCTTCAATTTCTCTTGCTTCTACATTGCTGTATCCCCTGAAAGAATAAGGCTGACATTTAACAGGAATTTAATAAATATTGTTGAATTGATTTACAAAATACAAGTTGGCAAAATAATTCTACCCAACCAAGGCAAACATTAATATACTTTGATATATATTTTTGTCCAGATATTTTCTTATACCTTATAGTCATTTGAAAAAGAAAGTTTTATAACATGTATGTGTTAAAAATGTATATTTCATTACTCCTTGGGTTGTTAGATAGTTCAGTGTTTCAACTAAATTCTATTATTCTAATTTTCCACTTCAAAAAACACCAAATAATAAGCAATAACTTAAAAAATTAAATTTGAGGGCTGGAGGGTTAGCTCAGTGGTTCCGGCGCCTGCCTCACAAGCGCAAGGTCCTGAGTTCGATCCCCGGTAACCACATATAATGCTGGGCATGGAGACACACCCACCAACAATCAACGCTGCATACCACAAGGCTGGACGTGGTGGCTCACACCTGTAATCCCAGCACTCGGGAGGCAGAGACAGAGGATTGCTGAGTTTGCGGCGGCTTGCCTGGGCACCATAGTGAGCTCAGGGCCAGCCTGAACTACAAAGTGAGACCCTGTCTGAAAAAGAAAAAAAAATTAAATTTGAAATATAACAGTAAATAAGAGAGGAAAATTGCAGTTAAATTTTAAATGGGCAAAAATTCATAAAGAATGCAAAACAGTTGCAGTTATGAACTAAAATCATCAAGGTCTTAGAATTAGCATTGAGAAATATTGCTTATGCTTTTTCTTTGACAAAATAGTTATACTGAAGAGCTTTGTTTTTTTATCAAACTGTTTACAATCAACCTGAAGTTGTGTTGGCAGAAATCAATAAAGAACGAAAATCTCTTAGGAGCATCCTGATTCCGGCAATAGCAGAAACAGGTGGTTAGATTCATGAGAAGATCATCACAAATGTTTTTGGAAGACATCAGAACCTCAGACAGGAAAAACAATTACCCTCCCTTTGAATTTCAGTAGCCACCACATGAAGACACAGACATGCTGCTGCACTACTCCACTCCCCAAGCATTGGCAAGAAAGGACAAGCCAAACCTCTCTGAGATTTCCAAAGAATGATATTGGCACTACTCAGTGACAGTGAAATGACAATGAGATTGATTTAAAACTCGATGAGGGACTGTCATCTTTTTCCTCGCATTGTATGAATATTTGCAAGGGGTCTTTGGTTCTGTGGGCTCTGAATCTCTCTGAAAATCATTTAGTGGAAATTTGGAAGTTCAGGCTGCCCTCCCAATAACTGATTAAAGTGGATGGCATAGTGTTTTTTGTTTTGTTTTGTTTTTCCTTCTCCAGGAAAAGAGAGATCAGCCAGCCCCTCTGTTTTTAATTACCACGTCAACTACAGAGTTAAGGTATCACTGCCAACATTCTCAGCTTTAACCACCTACATAAAGGAAGGAGAGACCAAGAAGCATTCATCATTCATTCAGCAATTCAACTCAGAGCTCCATTTCAAAGTGAGATGAATAAATGGAAAAAAAACATCTAAAACAACTATGTAACATGCCTATTATTATGTTTTAACTTCTGTGCATGTTAGTCTTTTTCTATTTTTTTAACTTTTATCTTTATTGGTTGTAATTAGGATTGAACCCAGCTCCTTTCCACTGAGCTACAACCCCCACCCTACTACTTTTTATTTTTAATTTTCAGCCAGTGTCTTCTTAATCTATGCAGGTTGGGCTCAAATTTTTAATCTTCCTACCTCAAGGTGATAGGATTGAGCTACCACCCCTGGCTATGTTACTTTATTTTATCCTCATGACCACCATATTAATAATAACTACCTGTGATGTGAATGACACTGTACCAATTCTATAGATTAGGAAAATGTTGCTCTTTTTCATTCTTTTTCTTTTTCAGTACTGGGAGTCAAACCTCACACATGTTCAGGTAAGCACAGAGCTACACCTCTGGCACAGAAATAAAGCAGTTTCTAAGGAGTGATGTAAAACTTTGGAATTTTCTTGAAACTTCTCACTCCTAGAGGATGAGTGTGACATACTTTTGCCCTTCAACTGATAATAGAATAATGATGCCTACAGCTGGAGAAGATGGGAGGAATAAAGAATGACTCCTAAATGGTATGAGAAAGATGTAATGAAAATGTTCTAAAACAGATTGTAGTGATGGTTGCTGAGCTCTGTCAATAAAAACTAAAATCATGGGAATGTAATGAGGGGAAGGAATAAATATGATTCTGAAAGAAAATAAAAGAGCATGTGTATAGCGGGTGGGGAAGTGTGGGTGGATAGGGATATGGGTAAAAATGAGAAATAACTTGTGTCATATATTGGTGCAAATTCCCCAATGTTATGTGTGATTGTGAGATGTATATAAATTGTATCAATAAAGAATTCAATTAAAATAATAATAACAATAATAATAATAATATACTAAAATCTACTGGCTTGTATACTGAAAATGGGTTAATTATATGGTACATGAAGTATATCCCAATTATACTGTATATCAAAAACTAATAGGGCCGGAGATTTAGCTCAGTGGTTCCGGCGCTTGCCTTGCAAGCGTAAGGTCCTGAGTTCTATCCCTGGTAACCACATACAATGCTGGGTGTGGTGACTCATGCCCACCAGCAATCAATACCACATACCACAGTGCCGAGCGTGGTGGCTCACGCCTGTAATCCCAGCACTCAGGAGGCAGAAACAGAAGGATTGCTGAGTTCCAGGCTTGCCTGGGCTGCATAGTGAGCTGAAGGCCAGCCTTAACTACAAAGCAAGACCCTGTCTCAAAAAAAAAAAAAGGCTAATAAAGGGAAGACTTTGATCACCCTATTATGCTAATGAAGTCAAAAAACTCTCCATCTTCTATAAACAACATATTCCAAAGCAATGAAGACTGTGCCTTATACCTCTTTGTAATTTTATTTGGTAGACAATAAACTACTGCTCTTGATAATAAAAATGCAACGGACCCAGATTCTTCATACTGGAATAATCCACAGCTAATGGCAGATAAATAGAAGTCAAAACCCTAATCCAGGATACAAGTACGTTGGCAATATTTTTTCTAACAGTCCCCCATCTCAAGATTCTTCCCCCACTTTCCTCACACTGAGTCAGCAGTTCCAAGATAGTATCCTAAAACAATACATTAAGCATATACATTGTACTCTAACGGAATATTCCATAAGTGTTAAAATGTTAAGGAGGAAATATATTTTAAGATCAAATAAATATTCCAATTCATACAAAGATGATAACTGAATTAAAGCATGATTTCTCCACATTTGAATAAAATAAAATGCTTTTAAAAATCAGTGGGGTGTTTTCATTTGCATCTCTCGAATGACCAGTGATGTTGAACTGAGATTTCATCTCACTCCACAAAGAATGGCCACAATCACAGAATCAACCAACAATAAATGGTGGCATAGCTGTGGGGAGAAAGGAACCCTTCTCCACTGTTGGTGGGATTGCAGACTTGTGCAACCATTGTGGAGATCTGTGTGGAGATTTCTCAGAAAACTAGGACTAAGGTCCCATTTGACCCTGCTATCCCCCTGCTAGGAATATACCCAAACGAATTTTTTTAAAACACATTGGAGCCAGGCATGGTGGCTCACGCCTGTAATCCCAGCACTCGGGAGGCAGAGACAGGAGGATTGCTGAGTTCGAGGCTTGCCTAGGCTCCATAGTGAGCTCAGAGCCAGCCTGAACTACAAAGCAAGATCCTGTCTCAAAAAAAAAAGTGTAGAACACATTGGAAAGACAGATGTACACCCTTGTTCATAGCAGCTCAGTTCATGATAGCTCAATCTTGGAAACAACCCAAATGCCCATCAACTGGAGACTGGATAAAGAAGATATGTTTTTTTTATAAAATGGAGTATTATTCTGCCATAAAGAATGACAAGATCGACTCATTTATGTGCAAATGGAGACACCTGGAGGATACACTAAAACGTGAAATAAATAGATCACAGACAGGCAAATACCCGATCTCTTTGATATGAGCACCTGTAGATGCAAATGAGCTCTAGAAAGTATGACAGTTTTTGTAGAATAGGAAATTTCCATAGGAAAGTTGGTGTGGGGATGTATTGAGGGGAAGGAATAAATATGATTCTGAAAGAAAATAAAATAGCATGTATATAGGGTGTGGGTGGGTAGGGATATGGGTAAAAATGAGAATTAACTTGTGTCATATACTGGTACAGATTCCCCAATGTTATATGTGATTGTGAGATGTATATAAATTGTAACAATAAAGAATTCAATTTAAAAAATCAGTGGGGTGATGAATCTTTAATAATGGAAACATGGGCCTGAGAAAAGACTAGAAAGAGTAGTATTTGTTGTTAAGATGAAGGGGCAGTTTCCCAGGACTTATCAAATGCCCAAAGAGGATATTCCATTCACTTTTCTAGGACGAACTTCTGTCCACAGTTTGCAAGAGTAACAGAAGGGAAAGGGGCGTGTGCACTGAAGTTTGCAGGTTTTCAAAGGCCTGGGAGATAGGAGTGAGAACTGGAACTTCCTTACTGTTGCCAACAGGCAGCAAGTTTTCAACAAAGGATTGGTAATTGGACCACCCAAGTTCTGAAGAACTTCGAAGCCTAGTTTTTTCTACAAATGAATTGCCCATGAGAAAAACTGCAACAGAAAGAGAATCAAATCATCCCTATAAATGAATTCTTCATATTCAAGAATGATTTAGATTAGAGGAAATCCTAGCATCTATGCCCTTACATCAACCAAAGAGGGTATTTGATCTGCCTAATGCCTTTTGATTTCTATCCATCTTTTCAAAAATTAGAACGTGGAACCTCACACCACCTCAACAAAAGAGATTAAGTAAGGGAGAGCAAATATCTTTCTTGTGGTACTCCTCAACAACCTGATTTCTTGAATTTTTGATCATCTCAGCTAATCCCATTCTACTGAATTTGAGCTTGCTGAAATATCAAGTACATACTTGATGGAATACACAGGACAACTCCAAAACCATGCATTTAGCCAAATAGCAAATGCTTTTTAATGACAAAAGAAGTACAAAGTTCCAAGAAAATGATAATAAGGTGAAGTTTTTGATAGTGAATTCCATGAAGGCAGAAGCTACTATACATTAGTACCCTGTATTTGTAGTTTCACTTTTAGTTATCCTCAGTCAACCACAGACTGCAAACAGTAAATGGAATATTCTACAGTAAATATTTCTTAAGTTTTAAATTGTGTGCCATTCTGAGTATCACAATGAAATCTTGTGTTAACCTACTCTGTCCAGGATGCTAAGATTGCCTTTGACTGGAATCCATACTGCATATGCTACCCACTTGTACCGTGCAGAGTCTTAAAACTACATTCACATAACCTTTCTTATAGTACATTATTGTGATTGTTTTATTTTACTATGTTATCATTGTCAATCTCTTACTACACCTAATTTATAAATTAAATTTTATCATAGGTAGGTATTTAAAGGAAAAAATTTGCATATGTAAGGTTCAGTACTGTTTGTAGTTTTAGGCATATCCTTGGGTTCCAGGAATATGCCCTATAATAGCAATGCCAAACCTTATAGAGCTTTCAGTGACAAGAACAACCCAATGCAGCACAAGTGCCATAGGTTCACCACCACTGTCCTACAGATAATGGAACATTATAATACTCACTGGGACAGAAACACAAAACAACTTTGCACACAGATTTTCTAAGCAAAAACTTTATCTTTATCATATATGAATTACGAGTAACTCTAAAATGAAATCACAAAAGCTAGTACTATTTTGTTGTGTACTTGCTGCATATAATATACCAGAATTCATTAGGAAGGCATATATTATTATGCCTTTACAGTACTGTTTTACTAAACTTTGAGAAACACTGTAATTCAAAACACTAAAACATTTACATTGGTATGGGTGAATATGAGCATATAGCAGGGGTATGGTAAAGAAGTCCTACTTCATGTGATTAGCACTGACAGCTGACCAAACAATTTTTAAGTCAGTTAATCATAACTACAAATTAGACATATAAACACAGTTTTTCATTTACTTATATGTTCTCACTGGTAATAGATCAGTTCATTAAAATTGGTTATTTTCTTTTTCTGTAGAAAGTAAATTCATAATGCAATGTCTAGTTTAGATTTCCTTACAAAGTACAGTAATGAGATCTTAAAGACATTTCTGAAGAAATCCAAGTGCATGCAGAATCTTTGGTTTTACAAATATTGTTATACTAACCTTTCACAGTTACTTTTCATTCTCCGAATTTGCCACTTAGAATTGATGATTTTTTTTCAGTACCAGGGGTCAAACTTATGACCTTGTGCTTGCAAGGCAGGGGCTGTGCCACTGAGCTAAATCCCCAGCCCTAAATCCCCCTGTGTCATTGATCATCTTAATGAGCTTTTATAAAGCATTCAGCTAGAGCCAGGAATTTAGCTCAGTGGCACTGTGCCTGCCTTCCCAACACTAGATCATGAGTTCAGTCTCTGGTACTGCAAAAATATTCAACTTTATCCTTAAATATACACTTTATACACAGTTGCATACACATAGAGATCATTAGATTTCTTACTAGCAAACAATTTCTCTGCCTTCCATGAAACATGCCACAGTGTACTATACTAAAAAAAAAAAAGAATATTTAGTTCATCAAAATCTCTATAGCACGAGAACTAGCAGAAAGAATCAACAAATGGGATTTCATCCTACTAAAAAGCTTCTGCACAGAAAAATAAACCACTGGCACCGCTAAAAGACAACCAACAACATGGGAAACAATCTTTACTAGCTGTTTGTCATACAAAGGGCTACTATCTACAATATATAAAGAATTTAAACTAATCAGTCCCCCCAAGTGTAAAGACCCAATTCAAAAAGGGGCATCTGAAATGAACAGATACTTCTCAGAGGCAGAAGTAAAAGCAGCCAAGAAGCATATGAAGAAATGTTCAACATCACTGGTCATTCGAGAGATACAGATGAAAATAACACTGAGATTTCATCTCTCTCCACAAAGAATGTGCTACTGTGAAATCAACCAGCAATAAATGCTGGCAAGGCTGTGGGGAAAAAGGAACCCTTCTCCACTGTTGGTGGGAATGTAAACTTGTACAACCATTGTGGAAATCAGTGTGGAGATTCCTCAGAAAACTAGATTAGAGGTCCCATTTGACCCTGCTATTCCCCTGCTAGGAATATACTTGAAAAAATTAAAAGAATCATACTGTAAAGTCATATGTATACCCATGTTCATAGCAGCTCAGTTTGTGATAGCCCAATCTTGGAAACAGCCCAAATGCCTATCAACTGCAGACTGGATAAAGAAGATTTTTTTAATAAAATGGAGTATTACTCTGCCATAAAGAACGACAAGTTTCATTCTTTTATGTGCAAATGGATACACCTTGAGGACACACTAATAAGTGAAATAAATAGATCACACATATGTAAATACTGTATCTTTTCTCTGGCATGAGAACCTGTAGATGTAAATTAGTTTTAGAATGTATGATAGATTTCGTGAAATAGGAAATATTCAAAGGGAATGTGGTGGGGGAACATAATGAGGGGAAACAATAAATATGATCTAGAAAGAACATGATTATAGTGGGTCAGGGATTGTAGGGTGGGTAGGGATATGGGTAAAAATGAGAATTAACTGTGTCATATACTTGGTAGAAATTCCCCAATGTTGAGTGTGATTGTGAACTGTATATAAAATGTACCAATAAAGAATTCAATTTTAAAAAATAAATAAATAAATAAGAATATTTAGTTCCAACATCTTCTCCTCCTCTTTTTAATGGCGTGACCTTGAACAATTCAATTCAGCTTTGTGGAATTCATGTCTTCCCACAGTAAATTCAGAGTACATTCCAAGATCGGGAACTTTTAGTCTATAATGCAAAGAGCTTTGTGTACCTATCACTTCCAGCAAACTAATATTCTGTCCTAATAGAAAATTCTCAATTATCTACAATGTCACTTCTGTATACTGTATATAGATACTTAGGCTATCTATCAAACTTCTGGATATTATTTGTTTCCTACCCACTTAAAACCACGAAAACCCACAATTTAGATGACATACAAGTTCTGACGAGCTTTAACTTTCTCTCATTATTTCTTCCATAATGCCATCTACACAAAAGGCACTTTAAAAATATGAGTTGCTGATGGTGTCTTCTGGAAAACTGAACACTCAACTATCATGAGCTGGTGGAATTAAGCCTCTCTCTACACAGAAGATCCTTCACAACTCTGCACATGTTTATAATTTAAAACATGCAGCCCAATTAGCAAAGAAATGTAAAAAATAAATAAATCTTGGCTACTTAACTTCAGCATTTCCTTCAAATTTTATTCCTATTTGCATATTTTACCACTGGATTTTTTTTTTCAAAATGGATTTGACATTTTATATCCTTGTTAAGGCCAAAAGAGTAAAAGAAGGAAAAAGAAAAAAGGAAAGTGCCAAACAAGCAGCTATGTAGGAGGATAAAGAAGAACAGCTTGATAAAGATCACCGGAAGATTGCTGCCTTTAGCAATTTCATATTTGTAATAAATAAGCCTGTATAAATCTATAAAGGGTTTATAAGATGTTTGGCTTTTAAATGTGAACAAATGCACACACTATCCTGAAAAGCATAAAAATGTCCTATTATTGGTATTTACAACAATTTAACAGCTTGGATACATTATATTCCCTAGAGATAGAACCCAGCTATGATACAAGGCTCAAGTTCCTGAAATTCAGACACTTTTAACACATTAAAAATATTTCCCAATCCGGAGATTTAGCTCAGTGGTTCCGGTGCCTGCTTGGCAAGCACAAGATCCCTAGTTCAATCCCCAGTACCACATACCATAATACCAGGCATGGTGACTCACGCACACCAGCAATCAGTACCACACACCACAATGCTGAGCAGGGTGGCTCATGCCTTTAATCTCAGCACTCGGCAGGCAGAGACAGGAGGAATGCTGAGTTCGGGGCTGGCCTGGGCTACATAGTGAGCTCAGAGCCAGTCTGAACTACAAAGCAAAATCCTGTCTCAAAAAAAAAAAAAATTCCCATAGGAAGAATTAATTTCCACTAAGCAAAAAACAAGAATGCCTTCAATTAATCCAATGTTTTAGGCAGAAACAGTAAAAAATTCTTAGTCTCACAGGTGTCTTTTACAGGGTGTCTTAAATCAGCACTTCCCCAGGAGGCTATAACCGTGTCTGTTAGAAGTATACAAGCATGAAAATATGTAGGACATTTACATATGTATTGCACAAAGTTTACACAGACTGAAAAAGGTCCATACAGTTGATTTCCACAGGCTTTTCAAGTTCACATTTTCAAGTTCAGTTAGTTAGTTGCTTTGAAAGTTCATTCAACTATACTCCTTCTCACTCAGTTAATATTACCATCTTAGGTCCCCTAAGAAGAGACATGGAACTTAATTCATAGAACCACTGGTAGGATTATGAGCAGTGGGGATGGAAAGATTGTGTTCACCTCTAAAACATGCTGAATTAGAGAAATAATGGCAAAGCCATCTGAAAATTTTCCTACAGATCTTCAGAAATGGAAAATGACAGTTTGGAAAATACTGCCCTAAAGGGGGGGGGGGATGCATAGAAACTCCTTTCAGAGATATTCTAAAGTATGCGTCTGAGAGTTAAGTAGTAGTGTGCTCTCGCCTCATTCTCTTTCTCACTCACTGAAATTTGGCAAGTCATTGAACTTTTCAGAGGATTGCTTTTCTAATCTATAAATTGAGAAAGATTATTTCACAGTATTGTCCAAACTACAGGAGATGCCTGTAAAGGGTTTACAGTTATGTCTGGACGTAGTTCATTTTTATTTCAGAATATTAACTCTGTCCTTCGCTGCATGACTTTGAGGGTTCATAGCATCAAAAGGTTTCCATAGGTAATTTATCCTGAGTAAACTTCCATAATCAAACCTTTCATATTCTGTATCAGTGCAAGAAAGAGGTTAGTCATAAGGTGGAATTCATATAAATGAAAAACCTTTTTTTGAACTAATCTAGTTGCCAAATTACCAGCAGCCATCCCCTGCCATGATCCTTTGATTAATGTCACCATGCCTTCTGTACCACCTCAGAGCTCCAAAATACTTGGCATGGTCGTTACACTTTTCCACACCCAGTTAAAAAAAGAACAAGAAGAAAAGAAGAAAAGAAGAAGAAGAAGAGGAAGAAGAAGAAGAAGAAGAAGAAGAAGAAGAAGAAGAAGAAGAAGAAGAAGAAGAAGAAGAAGAAGAAGAAGAAGAAGAAGAAGAAGAAGAAGAAGAAGAAGAAGAAGAAGAAGAAGAAGAAGAAGGAGAAGGAGAAGGAGAGAAGGAGGAGGAGGAGGAGGAGGAGGAGGAGGAGGAGGAGGAAGAACCACATTGGTCAAGGCTGTTTCAGGGACAAGAGCACAGTTAAATATTTATGTTCTCTCAGCTCTTTCTCATATAAAGAAGGGAGGGGCAAAAAAAACTTTAGCAGCTAAAAGAGAGAATGTTAAACCCACCCCTTGGCTGCTTTTAATTTGAGGCATTTCAGTATGGTTATTTCTCAGAGTTATTGAGGGCCAATGGTGCAATCTGATTTTTGCCTAGATGAATTTCCCATGACAAATGATATTGGCTCATCATTTGTGGTCATGATGGAGTGCCAGTATTTTTCTTCCTCCAAAGCTTGGATAGGACAGCATGGAGCTCTTATGTTCCTTGGGACATTTGTTTCCAATTTTGCAGACACTGTCAATGTGGTTATTTTTGTAGTCTGTTAGGAAAGTGCATGGCATTTGGTTTTTCTTCTTGGAGTTAATTATAAATCATTAGGGTCCCAGTGCCCACAACAAAGTCCTTGGACCTTGAAGCTCAATCACTGATGATTGCAAAAGTCCTACCCACAGCCCCCACCTCTTGCTAAATCTCTCCATTTCTCGTTATGGAGCAGGCTGGAGGAGGGGATGTTATTTTAAAATGTTTTTATTGGCTTCTAAATGGGAAGCTTTGGTTCCAAGGTCTTCTTTTTTCCCAGAGCAAGATAAACTTTGGGGGTTGTAAATCACGGAACTTTTGCATCACTTGCCAGGGTCCATGTTTAAAAGTAATTCTAATTGCCTCTCTGATGACTTAGGAAGCAAGGGAAGTTACCCACGCATCATGAAACGGACCCTTTCAGTAGCACGAGGCCTATTAACCAAGTTTGTTAAGACAATAAATCATGTCTGTTTTCACCTACTCTCCACCATCCCCTTTTTTATAGAAATAATATTGTAGAATGACAAGTAATATCAGGGGCCATCACTGGCAAAACTTGTGGAAGCTCAAGATGGAGAAGCCTAAAATGAGGAACTCTTCTGCAGCTCTGGACAGAACCCTCCTCCTGGCCAGTAAGGCACCCATATCCACATACTGCTCCAAACATCAGGGTATAATTGACCCACTTCATACTATTCTCTAGTACAACACTCATAGATACAAATTTTTGCCACTAAAAATACTTCTGGCCAGAGTTAATTTCCCACAGAGCTGTGTTTCCTGCTACAAAGCACATGGTAAACTTAATTAATGGATAAGGAAAACATGGTATTAACATATGATACAATACAACTCAATATAAAGAAAATTTGAGAAATTTATAGGAAAATGGATAAACCTTGAAAATATAACAGTAAATGAAATAAATCAAACATGCAAATGTAAATATCATATGGTTTCCCTCATTTGAGTTATCCAAACTACAAATAAAGAGCAAAATAAAAGACCGATAGGGGCTAGAGATTTAGCTCAGTGGTTCTGGTGCCTGTCTTGCAAATGCAAGACAAGTCAGAGGTGCTTGGGAGTTGATTGCATCAAAGGGCAATCCTCACTGAAGGAGAAGCGAAACTTATTCCGTACCCCAGAGGCCTTACCCCTTAGGTGGGACAACTCTGAAACATGGTCTACACTTTCTTCCAGAAGTCCAAGAACAACTGAGACCCAGTTATCCACAAAGAACATGCCTACACTCTATTTCTGCCTTCCCTTATACTGTTTTCAAATCTATTTCAAGTGTGCTTCCTGAAAACTTAACCCAAAAAAGAATTTTGTAATTCTTTCTCTAGCACGGTCTTTCATATATTCTTGTCCTCTCTCTGTGTCATGCTTTCCTTGCTCCTATTCTATGAAATACTTATAGATAGCAAGACAAGGATTAAAATCTACAAATTTATCATTTCCTATTCTACAGTGTGATTGTTCTTATCATTGGACAAGAAACTGATTAGCCCCTAGATCTCCTAAACTTGGAGGAAAGATTTTGTCTCAGTAATAAAAACAATAAATTAATCCACCTTATGAAAGAAACCAAGTGATCCAGTCTCTGAAATATATCACAGAAAAACGAAATAAATAATCAAAAAGAAAAAAATGATATGGAAGTACAACTATTATTAGACAAGATCAACTAATAAGAGGGAAGGGTAACAGTGGAACAGGTATGATCAAAATATATGCAATGAAACTCAATATTTTATCAAAATAAACACTAATAATAAAAGAAAAAACAACCAAAAAGATATTTTAAAAACAGAAATTCTTCAAAGGAAAAGATATACCATGTCCATGATTAACAACCATTGTAAACACCACAAAAATGTCACTTCTACGAAGCCAAAATATAAATGCAATGAGACTCAAATAAAAATTGGCAGTAGCATTTTTAAAATAATTTCACATGGAAAAACAAATACAAGTGGCAAGACAGTTTTTATTTAGAAAAAAATAATGCAAGAAAATGAGCCTTGACAGTTATGAAAATATAAAGTTACATTAATTAAAGCAACATAATACTGGCCCATAAGTGCACATATAAATTGGATAGTGTAATAATAGACTTAAAGACATTTAGAAATTTAATATATGATAAAGAAGTATTATTTTTTAAATGGCATTCACACAATTGGTAGCTATTTGGGTAAAAAAAATAAAATCCATTCCTCTAACCATAAAACAAAATAAATTACAGATGGAGAAAATATTTAAAAGTAGAAAATGAAAGCCATACAACTTTAATGAAAAAAGTGGAAGAATTTTTTATATAATCGGGATAAGAAAGCTTTCTAAATATGATGTGTAAATCAGGAAAAATGGAAGAAAAGACTTTTAAATTTGAACAAACAAAAATAAGAAAGTCCTACACAGGAAAGATCTTCATAAGAAAAATCCAAAGAATACATTGGGAAGTGGCTGTAGTGATCATGCCTGAAATTCTAGCACTTGGGCGGCTGAGGAAGGAGGAAAACAAATTCAAGACGAGTCAGAGATTACATAGCAAGATCATATATTTTTTAAAAAGTGAGGAGGGAGGAATGAGATACATTTATGCAGCTAATATCACAAATGAATCCATTTTCTAGCCCAGAAATAGCTCCTAGAGATTGTTATACAGTGTCAACAAGTAATATTTGTTATCAAATGTGCAAAACATACAACCACAGAAAAGGAAGTACAAAGGTTCTTAAAATATTACTTTCATTTATAAAAAATCTTAATATTAATGTGAGTGCAATTAAAACAATAAAATACCATTTTTCATCCATCAAATTGATCACATAGGCAAGTTTGATATCATTCTCTGTTGGTAAGGATGCTGGGAAATAGGAAATCACATATATTACTAATGCAAACACAAAAGGTATTATCTACTAAAATTGTCCATGCACATACCCCTTAGTCCAAAAATTCCACTTCTGAAAGCAAGTCAGAATGCTTTTAATACACAGATAATTTTACCCCACATTCTATGCATACAGAAGTGGGCTCTGAAAGATCATTGGATTATGGGGTACTCTACTCATCAGGAGATTAATACATTACAGAGTTCAGCAGCTGAACGCACTGTTAGGAGTAGGGCTTGGTGGGAAGTGGGTCTCTGATAGTGTAATCTGGACCAGTGCATTTTTATCCCTACCTCTTCCCTTCCTCTGTACTTCCTAGGTACCATGAGTTGAGCAACTTTTCTCTGCTATGTGCTCTTCTTATACCATTTCAGCCTTGGGACCAGCTGAGTGTAGGCTGAATCCCCCTTGAAACTTGAGCCATATTAAAACTTTCATCCTTTTTATCGTGGATATTGAGTATTTTGTCATAGTGACAGAAAAGTGATTAATACAAGGAGTCAAATGACATTATAATAAAAGGCTAAATAGTTGGTATTATATGTTTCATGGCAATATGGTGTCTATCTCAACTACTCAGCTGTCACATAATGTGAAAACAGCCAGAGATGATAAATAAATTAATAAAGTGACCATCTTTTCAGTAAAACTCTATTTACTTTAACATGTAAGTTTAGTACAGTGGCATAAGCATGTCATCCCATCAGTCTAAGAGGTGAAGCTGGAGGATCACAAGTTCAAGGCCAGCTTAGGCAACTTAGACACTCAGCAAGGCCTTCTCTCAAAATAAAATATAAAAAAGACTGGGAATGTAGCTCAGACCCTAGTTTTTTGGGTTTTTTGTTTGTTTGTTTGTTTGTTTTGAGACAGGGTCTCACTTTGTAGTTCAGGCTGGCCCTGAGCTCACTATGTAGCCCAGGCAAGCCACCGCGAACTCAGCAATCCTCCTGTCTCTGCCTCCCGAGTGCTGGGATTACAGGTGTGAGCCACCACACCCGGCACACAGACCCTAGTTTTAATCCCCAACACCATCAAAAAACAAATACAGATGTTGGATGGAATTGGCTTGAGCCAAATCATGCCCTAAGCAGTAAGAACAGAAAGGAAAGCCATATCCTTACAATAACAGTGACCACTGCTATCCTCAAACTCCATTTGCTCTTTATAGTGAACCATCTATAGCTAGAACTTGAATGTAGCCCTCTTTGCAGTTTGCTGGTCATGTGACTAAAGTCTTCATGGTGTGAGAACAGAAACTGTGTCTCCAACCACTGGTTCATTTACAGAAGGAGATGGAGAAGACAGGAAAGTAGTTTCTGTTGCTGGTCTTCACACTGGCTGCTGATAACAAGAATGACACTAAATATACACACTTTACTTCAAATAAAAGAGCTGCCATTAAGCAGGACTGAGCACAGTGACCAAGTCCTTCATATGACAAAAGTTGCTTTGAAACTGACAAGGAGGAGAGAAACTTCTGTTTCACAACTTCCTTCTAAAGAGTTAGCGTTCCTGATAAAATGCTTAAGCAATTTTTGGTGAACTTTACTGAGATTAAGGTTTGCTCTAAGAAACCAATTACCCATATGCCCAATTACCCACATTCACTTGCCAACTGTCAGTCAAGAGCCTAGTGACCTTTAGCCAGACTCTCCCCTTTGTGTGTTTCACAATGATTACTTAAGCATTCTCTGCCCACGCTCTGAAGTGTCCCAAAGTGAATTTAGGATATAGTCTTCTCAAGTCCATTTCCTTTATATGCATGATTATAATAAATCTTTGATACATCCTCATAGCCAAATTGTCTGGAAAACTTTCTCTAACCCTTGAGACTTACACTTGGGATTGTAATATAAGAGATATATATGTATTTGTCATTGAGTCATTAAATTTTGGTCTCTATTATCACAGTCTAGCCTCCTGTAATACACTGATACTTAAGACTTTGCTTAAATCTTCTAAATGATTACTATGTGCCAGAGACTAAAGTAATAACTTTAGTCACCAAAGTCATTTCTTTTCCAAAGATATGCAGCTAGGTTTGACTGCCTAACCAGGAACATCACCTCTCAAATTAATTGTAGGTGTAGCAGGAATGATAATAATACCAGCTAGTGCTTACTGAATGTTTGCAATGTCCCAACCACCCGGCAAAACTCTTTAAATACTATTCTTTACAACCTTATGAGAATTCTTTTTGAAGTCCAAGTCTAATAACTAACATTAATCTTTGATAGCTTTAATATATTTAGAAAATAAAATGAAATCCAGTTTTCCTAAAAAATTCTTTATATTAAAGCTCAACCCAACTTTATTGATTAGGGACATACAGAGAAAACGAAGCTATTCTAAAAGGAGCATGAATCTCCAGAGTTGTATCAGCGTCACTGGGTTGGAACTGGTGGTAGAAATTTATAAATGTCTTCCAAAGAGGAATATTACTTTTAAAAGCTGAGGAGTACCATACTCTTTTGCTAGTTAGAGCTATCTCACTGATTCTTCAGATGGCAAAGCTTTGAATATACCTTTCAAGATTTTTTAAATCTAATCTCTCTTCTCTTTAGCAAAAAGAAAAAAAAAAAACTTTGCTCCCAAAGACTTGGCTCTGTTTTAAACCCTCATATAGGTACAGGAAAGAGAATTAGATTTTGATTTAAGGAACAGGCTGAACCTAGAATATTTTTATAGCCTTTTCTCTAAGGGGATTTTAAAGTCTGATATATTTGTGCCTGACTTCAGTAGGGTTATATGCGTATTTTTGTTATTGTTATTGCTTTTGCTTTTGTGCTTCACAGGGGTTTAGTGGGATTGTTTCTGTCTGATGGTATTTTTAAGGTAAGGTACAGAGGAGGGATTACAAACTATAGGTCTGCGTTGGGGCATCATGGTACGATAAATAGGAGACTGCTAGAGGAAGGAGTTGTGAGGACCAAAGCCTCAGTCTAGCTTTGTAGCATACAGCAACATCATCTGAGAGTATCTAAGCCTCAGTGTCCTCATCTGCTAAAAGGAACCAATACTAGCACTCATTCAGTAGTACTGCTGAGAGTAACTGTCAAGTGTTTGAGTACATACTCTGAAGCCAATCAGACCAAATTTTAATCCTTACATCTCCCTTTACTACAGAAGAAACCTGGAGTAGTGATTTCATTTGTTTTTCCCCATGTTTCTTCACCTCTTTAATGGAGGTGAAATATTACAGTGGAGTTGCTATTAGGACTAGATTTTTGTATGGTGCCTGGCACGATATATATATATATAATTGGCATTATTATACCTTTACCACCACCACTACTACTTCTCTTCTGCCAGAGATGTTTCTAGCCATGCCACCCCAGAGGCAGGAGTTGGCAATGATCCACAAATCCTCTAAAACAGCCTTCCTTAGAAGTGATTGCTAGAGAAGGGAAGCAAACACTCTAGGTCTCTGAGTTCAGGGAGTAGGACCCAGCACCTGACCTTGAAAGTGGCTGTGCACATGAACATAAAAATTGGCTCATATCTATAGCACTGGTAGCCAGAACTCTAAGTACCAATATCCTAGCCCAGCACTGAAAGAGTGGATGTCCTTCTTGGAAAAACACTGAACCTCACAGAGGTGGAAATAACGCCTCTCTGGGAACCAACTGCTCCCAGATGAATGAGCCTATTGGGACTATGCAGAATTCAGCTTCACCAGTGACACCCTCTGGCAGCAAGAAAGAAATGGAGAGACAGTACAGGGATTTAACCCTGCCTTTCCTGGTGTCAACGAAGACTGGCTGCCTAGCCTTGACCTTTGGGACTGAGAACATATCATGGAATTTACGGCTATTTTAGGTTCCTGAAACTTGCAAGAGAAATGTGTTTGGAATCTTTGTATGTAAGGAACACATTAATCATATATTGGAAAAATAAATCCTCAATCTACCTGTATTTATTTACTTCACAAGAACTCAGCATTTATTATGTAGCAGGTATATAAAAACATCAGGAGGGCCGGAGGGTTAGCTCAGTGGTTCCAGCGCCTGCCTTGCAAGCGCAAGGCCCTGAGTTCGATCCCCAATAACCACATACAATGCTGGATGTGGAGACTCACGTCCACCAGCCATCAATACCACATACCACAGTGCCGGGCATGGTGGCTCATGCCTGTAATCCCAACACTCGGGAGGCAGAGGCAGGAGGATTGCTGAGTTTGAGGCTTGCCTGGGCTACATAGTGAGCTCAGGGCCAACCTGAACTACAAAGCAAGACCCTGTCTCAAAAAAAAAAAAA
>PVIC010008799.1:0-47125 GCA_004025085.1 Thryonomys swinderianus
TTTTTATCTATGCAAAACAGAATACCATAGTGTGTTGTTGATGGAAAATCTATACACAATAATCAAAGTCCTTTCTTACTGCTTTTTCTACCTTCTCTTTCTGTGAAAAGAGACAGAGACAATTAGGTTAGAAAATACTTCTCTAGGTCTGAATGATGACACACCTTATCTTTTCAGACCAAAGAAGGAGTTTGGGCCTGTGGACACTTGAAATTCAAAAAGGGACCTGATATTGCTTCATTCCTGGTAGTAGTCATTTGGTCAACCTCACATAACCGTGGGAAAAGCTGAGACTCATTAAAAGAAAGTGACCAGGCCAGAGATTTAGCTCAGTAGTGCCGCCGCCTGCCTAGCAAGCGCAAGATCCAGAGTTTGATCCCCGGTAACCACATATGACAATATAGGGGGTGGTGACTCACAGCCACCAGCAATCAGTGCCACATACCACAATGCTGGGTGTGGTAGCTCATGGCCTGTAATCCCAGCACTCAGAGGCAGAGACAGGAGGATTGCTGAGTTCGAGGCTTGCCTGGGCTCCATAGTGAGCTCAGGGCCAGCCTGAACTACAAAGCGAGACCCTGTCTCAAAAAAAAAAAAAAAGTTAAGCCTTTCCTTCTCCTTGACATACCTTTTCCTTGGGCAGAACTGTGTCAGAGCTTTTCTTGTCTACGTGCCATAGTCTCCTCATTTGGAGACAGTAGCATGAATCAGAAGACAGCTTGGTGCACTTGGCCAGTGACATTTCACTGTGCCTCTGTTTTCACGTTATAGAATATTCAGGATATGAACACATCGAGGAAGGCTGCATACAGGCCATGCAGCATATATTATGTCTTTGCTCTGTCAAGTGAAATCATTTTTCTCCGCATGATTGTGCATTCCTATTAACTTTGATACAGCACGCAAGTGTACAGTGTACAGGGCTGGAGATTTAGCTCAGTGGTTCCGGCGCCTGCCTCGCAAGTGCAAGGTCCTGAGTCTGATCTCCAGTAACCACATACAATGCTGGGCGTGAATCACGCCCACCAGAACAATACCACATACCACAGTGCCAGGCGTGGTGGCTCACACCTGTCATCCCAGCACTCAGGAGGCAGAGACAGGAGGATTGCTGAGTATGAGGCTTGCCTGGGCTACATAGTGAGCTCAGGGCCAGCTTGAACTACAAAGCGAAACCCTGTCTCAAAAAAAAAAAAAGCATATAGTGTACAATACTCCTTGTGCTAGGACCTTAGAAAGCTTTCGTGGGTTAGGGAAATGAGCTATATACATTGTGTCCTTATTTTTAATATTTTCATGCAAATACAGATTAACATAGGCAGATTACCTCATAACACAGGTGGGAGTAGACTATGGGCATAATAAAATCAAATGACAAATTATTTTTTGCTGGTAAATAAATGGACAAAGAGAGAAAGTACAAATCACAAAGGAGATTCAAGAGTGATGGGAACTCAGCCTGAGAAAGAACAAAAAGGAGCAGAGGGGAGTAGAATTACAGACAAGTGCTTCTGGAAAAAGAGCACTTAGAGACATGTCAAGGGTCACAGAACTGAGTCCACTCCTTGGTTTCCCAAGAATGCTTTATATGGTACATTTCTGAAATATTATTTTAAAAATTTTATGTCTATCAAAATCTTAATAAAGAGACCACAACAATCAAAGCTGATGGTGCATTCTATTCACATCACGTGAATGTGCACCTCAGAGGGTTTCAAGCTGTGTTGCGACTCACTAGACAAGACCTCTGGATAACGACTAGAACACTGCTACCCCGTAAACCTCAGGTCTTTCCTGAAACCATTTGATCAGTTTTGAATATTGGATTTTTTGTATGATGCAATGAGAAATGTTTAAATTATGTAAATAAACGTGATGTATAACAAAAGATAGGAGTTGGGGAATTAACTCAAATGGTACCATGCCTAGCTTGGAAGCACAAAGGCCAAAGTTTGATACCTGGTACCATAAATGAAAGATAGATGATAGATGAGATAGATAGATAGATAGATAGATAGATAGATAGATAGATAGATGATAGAGATGATAGATATAGATAGATGATAAATATAGATAGATGATGATAGATGATAGAGATAGATAGATAGATAGATAGATAGATAGATAGATAGATAGATAGATAGATAGATAGATAGACGGACGGACGGACGGACGGACGGACGGACGGACGGACGGACGGACAGACAGACAGACAGACAGACAGACAGACAGACAGACAGACAGATAGATAGATAGATAGATAGATAGATAGATAGATAGATAGATAGATAGATAGATAGATAGATAGATAGATAGATTGAAGAGATGGGACCCTTCTAAGGTGACCTATAAATAAATTGAGACTGGCCCTGAAATTTTTTGTCTGGGGCATGGAAAATCATGGGTAAGTGTAGTCCGCCTCACACTGTGGACTTCCTCCTGGCCATAGTCAGATTTCCAATCAGTGTGAGATGCAATATACCCTCTAAACTTCATGTTTTTGGAAATGAGTATCAAGTGATACAGAGCTGAGATAAGGGATCCTTATAAGGTGATGGGCACATTAGTATTTTTCTCCAAAGAACAGAATGACTTTATTAATATGAAAGTGGAAAACTTAGGAGTGAAGCACACTTCTTATAAACAGTACTCACTTGGCATTCAATAATGTATCATGCAGCACAAAGGGTTTTACTGGATTTTGTACTATGCTCTTTGAATTTCCAGCCTCAAAATTTGTATTTTATTGCTATATTAATTTTTCTATGTGTGACATGCTGACATAGGAATGGATAACAGACTGGATAATGCATATTCTTTTTTTTTTTGAGACAGGGTCTCGCTTTGTAGTTCAGGCTGGCACTGAGCTCACTATGTAGCCCAGGCAAGCTTTGAACTCAGCAATCCTCCTGTCTCTGCCTCCCGAGTGTTGGGATGACAGGCGTGAGCCACCACGCCCAGCAATAATGCATATTCTTTAGCTGAATAAGAAAGCAATTATTCCCATTTAAGAAGTCTAGCAAAGCAAAAGCCTTGAGAGCAAGAACATGAGAGCAAGTTGAAGCTAAGTACAGAGAAATCATTTCAGAAGGATAATATATTTAAAATTAAATCTCCAGGTGGAGTAGACAGCAAATACTGAATACCCTAAAGACAAACATACATTTCAGTCTACCACTATCTGTGAGGGCTTTGGATATTATTCAATCTCTCCATCTTCATCCACCAAGAAATCAAAGGGCAGTCTCCTTCATCCATAAGGAAATCAAGGGGCAATCAGATTATATCTCAAAATGTCTTTATGACGATTAAGAAATCTAATGTTCAGACAAGGTCCTGCATGTTGGACACTCTTTCTGCGTGCATGATTGCAGGTCTTAAAACTCTGACACTATTCCTAGAATAATTCTGATATTTGGTATACATATTTAAAACAAAGCCATAAACATAGAGAAGGACCATGGAAATGAAAAATGTCCCACTAAATCTCACGGTTTTGGTTGATTTTGACAGAGGAGAACAAACTACAATAAAGCGTGAAGTATTGGGTAAAGGTAAAAAATGATAAGGCTGAGATGTATTATTTCAAAAATAGATAACTACTTAATGGAATGGGTTTGAAAACACTCAAGAATAAGAGGTAAGTGAAGACTCATGGCCATGTTGAAATCCACATCCATTTTTGGGAGAAAAAAATGGTAACTGGAGAATATATTGCATTTGGCAATATATTGACTCTGAGGCTGAAACCTGCCATCACACTGTGCAGATTCTATGTATTTCCTTAATTGCCTCTTAACTGTCTCTCTTTTTCTCCTCTGTATGCAATTTTTGTCTATGATTCTGGGATTTGGGGTCTTCCAGAAAAAAAGGGAAAAGTGACAAAGATAAGAATCATTTTATGAGCATGGAAAAGATCTCTTCTTGTGTCATTTAACTTTTTTATTTGCTTCGTAGGATCTCACAACTAAAGGTGTACAACTCTAGGTGAAGTAAGAAGCTTGTCTAAGGGAATTGGAATGCTTACCCTTTTTTCATATTTACTTTCTTACAGAATATTGCTATCATTTAACCCTAACTTAATTTACACAATAATTACATTCCTCTCATATATATTCACCGATACATATCCAATATAGTGCATATATTCATTTTCTTGGCTCAAATTAAATAGATTGAGAGAGATAATGTGAAATCTTGAAACCTGCTAATGCATTCCCAAATATTGACCTGTCAAACAGCCAGCCCTCCGTCCATTCTATTTTCTGCTGTCCTGACCTGCACTCATGAGGTTTTCTTACATCAAGGGGTTGATTTTTCCATAGAACACTGACCATGAAACTTTCTGGACACAAAAGTGACCCTACTCTCAAGAAAAGCACACTAAGTCCATTAAGTAAACATGGGCAGCTCTGGAAAGCCAGGAGTAAACTGCTCAAACACAATCACCACTAGGCGAGGTGAGGCTGACGTCGTGAGAAAGCGCCGGCCCAGAAGTTCCTGCGCTACAACCTATCATGGGAGTTCTGACCAAGCATACAGCGAGTTTCTTACCTCATTCCCATCCCAGAATGAAGGAATGAAGCAGGAGCCAATCAGCGATAAAGAGGCGGGCTGTATGAATTGTCCAATCACGTGGGTCAATGTACACGTGTTCTTCCGGTATCATGGCGCTAAAATCCGTGTCCTGTGTATATTGCCGAGAGTCCCCAGGTTTGCTAGGCGTCCCCTTCACTTCTTCTGGCTGCGCAGTGCGTGAAAATGGCACTTTGGAGACCCTGAATCCACGCAATGGTGATGTTGTGGGACACAAGCGGGGGATGGGATGGAATCGGGATGAGATCTGAAAGAAGTGATCAGAACCAGCTTCGGGGAGCTACCGCCTCCCTGCTTAGCTCCAGACCCTGATCTTTGGTGCTTTTGTTCCTTCTTCCCCGTGTGGGTCAGGGTTGGTTCCGGGTTCCCTGCATGCTGTCTGCATTGTGACACTCCCAGGCCGCAGTGCCGTCTTGGGTGACCCCAGGCATCGCCTCGTCTGCACCAGTCGTGGAAGAGCTCAAGGGGAGTGGGTTGGAGAGACCCTGTTCCGGGTATGGGTTGGAGCTGGGTGCAGCTGTGATATGCTAAGTCCCTGATCACATTCCTTTTCGAAGGACAGCTGGAGGATCTGACCTTTGTAAATGTCTGCGATGCACGGTCTCCTCCCCACAACTCATCCTCAGCCCGCTGCCTTTTTATAATATTTTCTCATATTTCCAGGGTCACTACAGGTGTCGATAAGTGCTGTGAGAATCCATGGAAAGGCCCAACATTGGAGGTGATGTGACTGGGGGTGGTGTCCTTGCAATGAAATCCTGCATTTTACGTTGAGCAGCTCCCCGAATCATCACCTTAATTATTGATGTCACACCTCTATTTACAGTAGTAAAGAACAGAGCTTGTAGTCTCACAACATGGAATGGGCTCATGAAGCAAAAAAGGATGCTAGAGGAATTTTTATTGCAAATAAAAATAGCGATTCCTTGGAACAGTGGCTGCTAATAGGAGCACAGCAATTGCTCGGTGGTTTAATGGCCACCTCTCACAGGAGGCTGTGTATTTTACATGACCACTTGGAACTCAGGCTCTTAAACCTTTTTTCTAAACCATGTGTAAATTTTATAGGATTTTAGAGAAAAACTGGTTATTTTGCACTTTAGTTTGCACTCCTGGGAACTGGGGAACATAGTAGGGAGCGACTCAGTGGGCAGATTTCTTTGGGAGGGGGAGAGCTGTATTCCCTGTGACCCGAGGAAGTTGATTCTTGCCCCCTAATTCAGTCTTCTTATTTTAATTCTTACCAGTGTGGCTTATTTCCCAGTTTCCCTTAGCTAGATGCCTTACTATAAGACAACTAAATAAAATACTCGTTATAGTTAGGCCTTTCAGAGAGTTTAGAAAAAATGGAGGGGATGTTAATGTATTGCCGAGAGAGAGGGAAAAGTTCTTGATCAGGACAACTTTTTGAAAGGGGGTGCCTGTTCACCCCAAAATGAAAAACACTGAATTAGTGTATCTATATGGACATGGACATGTAATATTTGTAGTAGTAGAAGGACAAAGAGGGGCTCGTCTCAAATAATTGCGATACTTATTAGAGTCTTCCTGTACATTGTTTTAACTTTGAGATGTTGATTGAAATGGATTTTGTGTGAAACAAGAACTGAACTAGAGGTAAATTCCCATAGTTAAAGTCCACAGGCACGTGAAGGAATAGGAAGACAGTCTTATTTTTGGTAATGTAAGAAGGAGCAAAGGAGAATAAAAGGGAAATGAGAGAGCAGGGCTCTTTGGATGACTTGAAATTGGGATCTAAAATCATGCTTCCCTTCAGGAAGATTGTTCTTTGTGTGATAATAGTTGAAGGATTGTGTGCTGGGTTGGCCTGAGCCTGGGTCAGAGGTCACAGGCCTAAAGAAAGGAGGGAAACTTAGTGACATATACTAACACTCACATTAAATATGTCTTTTGTGAGCCGGAGGGTTAGCTCAGTGGTTCCGGCGCCTGCCTCGCAAGCACAAGGTCCTGAGTTCAATCCCCGGTAACTACATACAATGCTGGGCATGGAGACTCACGCCCACCAGCAATCAATACCACATACCACAGTGCCGGGTGTGGTGCCCCCGCCTGTCATCTCAGCACTTGGGAGGCAGAGACAGGAGGACTGCTGAGTTCGAGGCTTGCCTGGGCTACATAGTAAGCTCAGAGCCAGCCTGAACTACAAAGCAAGACCCTGTCTCAAAACAAAGCAAAGCAAAATACGTCTTTTGTTACTACTGATCAGTTCACCTAATTTTTTTTTTTAGTTTCACCTAATCATGAGACAAAATTAGAAATTAGGATACTGGTATTGTCATTTTAAATTTAGAGTTGTTTTGCTGGTATTATAAATATAGTTGTATTAAGTATATAATTTAAAGAATTCCTAGCATGTTGCACCATCAAATCTGAAAAGAAATAAGAATCAAGGTAGGTCATATACAAGTACAAAATCTTGGTGAGGAATGTAACTCACAAGTTCTACTTAGAGTTTACCAATAAACTCAATTAAAAATTATATTGCAATAAAATACTGTTTATCTGAAAAAATAAATTCAGTATCTCAGTGTTTTCTAGTTCTGTTAGCCATGTCTATTTATAAGTACTCTAAAACAACTTTGAAATGGCCTGTTAGCAATAAAATGGTGAGAGAATAATGAAGTATACATGAATATATGCATATATGTATGTGCATATGTGAGGGTAAGTATATATTTTATACACTGAATTTTGTATAATACAGCCCCCTCCCCATTTTCTTTACTTTATACTTACTTGGCACTTGTAGTTTGAACCCAGATATTCTTCCAAAGCATCATGTACTGATAGGCAGGACTTTGGAAGGTGACTGAGTCATAGATGTAGTACTGGATTAGTCTACTGATGGGTTTATAGCAAGGTATAACGTTGGGAGGTAAAGCCTGGTAGAAACACATGGGTCTCTCTGGTGTGGTCTAGAATGTATATCTATCCTCCCCTTGATGGCTCCCTGTTACCCAATGCTGTGCTGTGAGCCCGTATCCCCATGCCGTGCCTCTCTCCCAGGCCATCATGCCTTGGAGCCAGCCAACTATGGACTAAAGTATTTATAAACTGTGAGTGAAAATAAACCTTCCCTACTTTGAATTGTGAGTGTTGGGGAATTGCATCTTGGTGCCATGAAAATAACTGAGACAGATTTGTTCAGTTATCATAATGTTTTAGTGACACTGCTTCTTAGACTTTTGGCTAAGATCAAGTGTAATATTTTAGTGATAGTAGTTTTTGGCTTTATCTTATGTGAATTTAAACATAACTCAAAGTTGCATCAGCCATGTTTTGCAGTGTTAAATTGTAGTGAGAAGAAATTTTACTTGCTGTCTGTCAGATCTTCAGCTATTTAGCTATCTCCTGGGTCTTGTATGATTACCATCTTATGGATCCACTCTGTTCAGGGACAGACAGCACAGATATCTTCCTCATGTGCAGTTTAGTTTACTTAACTGTGAAGCACTCTGGCCTTTGTCATTTATTTCTAAACCAAGGAAGTAACAGAGACTCCTTGAAAAGTCCAGCATACTGTAGTCATTATCTTCATATTTGGCCTCAGGAACAAGGATAAGAGCAACATGGAAAAGGTTTTAGCCATAAAACTCTTACTTCAGAGTATTTTTGGAAAGAGGTGTACTTAATAGCAACATTATGGGTTCCATATTTCTTCATCCTTTTCCATCCATCTTGTCACACTCCCACCTTCCTCTGTTCTTTTTTTTTTGAGGGGGTGGTGGGTAGGGGCCTGTACCCGGGATTGAACTTGGGCCCTTATGCTTCCAAAGTAGGTGGTACCTCCTGAGCCAGATATGAAGCCTTTACTTTCCTCTGTTCTTTGCTTTCTTCTTTAGTTTTTTGTTTTGTTTTGTTTTTAGAGACAGGGTCTCACTTTGTAGTTCAGGCTGGCTTTAAGCTTACTCTGTCACCCAGGCAAGTCTCAGACTCAGCAATCCTTCTGCCTCTGCCTCCCAAGTGCTGGGATTACAGGCATAAGCATTGTGGTGTGTGGTTACCGGGTACCTTGCACTTGTAAGGCAGATGCTGGAACTACTGAGCTAAATCCCAGGCCTCTTTTTTAGAGTCTTAGAAGTTCTTGGGTCTAATCCACGAATATGGCCCAGTGTAACATTTAATGTATGCTCTCTTTGTTTCTGTGCTATGACAGGCCACTGATAATAGCCAAATAAAGCAACTCCCTAATATACATTCAAAATTTATCATAGGGCCAGAGATTTAGCTCAGTGGTTCTGCTGCCTGCTTAGCAAGTGCAAGGTTCCTGGTTCGATCCTGGTAACCACATACAATGATATGATATTGGGCGTGGTGACTCATGCCCACCAGCAATCAACACCACACCCCACAATGCTGGGCGAAGTGGCTCACACCTGTAATCCCAGCACTTGGGAGGCAGAGGCAGGAGGATTTCTGAGTTCAAGGCTTGCCTGAGTACATAGTGAACTCAGGGCCAGCCTGAACTACAAAAGCTAGACCCTATTTTTTTTTTAAGTCATCATATGTCATTTAACACTCCTTTAAATGAATAATTTAAATTGAATAATATATTCACCTCAAGAAGATTGAAATGAATGGCAGTTATACTTTTTGAAAGAAACTGGAACTTCTGAGATGCTTAGGATTTACTATAGAAATGACTGCATGTGTCATTTGATTTGTGAGGTTAAAGAAATAGCTTTTAAAATAACCAACATGTCAGTCATTAGGCACAGAGCAGTTGGGCCTGCACAGAGCAGTATTCACCTGGGATGATGTGGGCATCACCAGTGTTCAAGAAAAAGGTGAATAGTTCACATCTTTCTATAGATCTTGCCATTTAAAGATGAATTTTAGTGTCTTTGATGTTTCATAAGAACAAATTATTATAAAAAGTTATTCTCATGTTTTAAATACATGTTCAGCAGTTATTTCATGTACAGATGATTTGGAGGGTTCTTTTTTTTTTTTTTTTTTTTCTGAGACAGGGTCCCACTTTGTAGTTCAGGCTGGCCCTGAGCTCACGATGGAGCCCAGGCAAGCCTCGAACTCAGCAATCTGGAGGCTTGTTCTTTTTGTGGAAGTGACTTGAATTCCCTGAGGGCTTTTACTAGAAAATTTTTGCTATTTTATTTGTAAACATTCACTGTTCTCATACTAAAATTTGCACATATAAAAATATTTGTCAAGGAATGCTTTCACTAATTGCAAAATGACCCCTTGATGTGTAGGAAACAGCAGGAAGTTAGTAAAGCTTTTGTCTGTGGATGATTGGCTCACAGGACACAAGCTGAGCACAGAAGATCCGCCTTGCATGGGGTTGGCACCAACCAGTAAGCTTGTACCTGAGAAGGAATAAAAAGAGAAGAAAGAACAACTCTCCTTTTTTCTGTGGAGGCGCTCTGGCATTTACTGGCTTTAGATGTTGGTCTCTAGTTCCTTAAGGCTTCCAGTGCCAATTCTTTAACTATCCAGTGGAAATTCTTGGGAAGGGAAAGAGCTTGAGATGAAGAGGCCAGGAATTAGATGCAGTTGCTAAGGTCATACCCCCTGGCCTTATTCAGATACTCCCAGACATATGCTTTTCCAATATCTTGACAGTAAGTCTACCCATCACATGACTCCCGGTGAGAACTTTACTATGGAGAAATCAATATGTTGAAATATAGAAGTTTCCATCTGTGAGGAGGGAATTAGCACATTATGAAGAATGTATGTGTTCAGCTCTTGGCTGTTCCTGCCTCATCACAGAGAAATGATTGAGAATGGGGCTACATTGAAACTACTGTTCTGGCCAACCTGCTAAAATTAGACTTCAGAATTCTGGATTTCTTCATGACCTTGGAATTGATAAATTTCCTTTCTGAAGCTTTTGAAATGTTTCCTTTCATCTTCATTGTTGTATATAATGTGGTCATTACATTTTACCACCGTCTTCATTTATTAAGTAGTTTTATTCCCCTTTTTTGGCATGGTTTTAATTACTGAAAAAATATAGATAAAGTTCAAGAAAGTCTGTGCCATGAAGCTAAGTGGCACTTAGTTTTCTGCTTTGTGACTTTACATTTTTTCTTTTATTCCATTGTGTTCTCCACTTGCTTGGATCCAGACTTTTCTATAGGTTTAATTGTTTTCTTCATATGGGATTGACTCTGGAAGTTCAGTGGCACAGTTGTGATCCCGTATTCAAAAACAAACAAAAAAGAAAGAGCCTGTAGTACAATAAAGAGACACAGGCAGCTCTGCAAAGCTGGAAGAAAAATCCTTCTTCAGTACAGTGACCCAACAAGATAGGTCGAAGCAATGTCCAGGAAAGAAGCCTAGGACAGGAAGGGTGTCTAGAGTCTGTCATTTGAGGGCCGAGCATGGTAGCTTTTGCCTATAATCCCAGCACTCAGGAAGCAGAGGCAGAATTGCTGTGAGTTTGAGGCTACTCTGGGCTACCTAGTGAGTTTAGAGCCAGCCTGAACTACAAACTGAGATGACCCTGTCTCAAAAAACTAAAAAAACAAAAAACAAAACACAGTAGCGTCAGTCATTTGGGCTCTTCTCAAGCAGCTGTTACACTTTCTCCTTCTCCGTCTTGGCTCAGTGGGCAGAAAATGGAGCTTGCTTATACCATGAAGCAGCTTTCTGTTGTATGAACTGTCCAGTAAGGCACACTGGCGAGAGAATCGAATTTTCTGTCAAGCACTCAAGTCAGATGCTCCCAGTATGTTCCTGAAAAAGCCCCAACCTGGCTTAGCATGACTTGCCATGTGAATTCTGTTGCCTGTGGCTGCAGGGGAAAATTTTGAAAGACCCTCAGACCTCAACACAGCAATTAAGCAATTTCAAGTGTCCTACTATAGGAAGGGCGCTTGTGGTAGGAAGTGGACAGAATGAGCTTTGACAGGATCCGTTCTTTTTTTTTTTTTTTTTTTTTTTTGAGACAGGGTCTCGCTTTATAGTTCAGGCTGGCCCTGAGCTCACTATGTAGCCCAGGCAAGCCTCGAACTCAGCAATCCTCCTGCCTCTGCCTCCCGAGTGCTGGGATGACAGGCGTGAGCCACCACGCCCGGCACTGTGGTATGTGGTATTGATTGCTGGTGGGCATGAGTCTCCATGCCCAGCATTGTGTGTGGTTACCGGGGATCAAACTCAGGACCTTGCGCTTGCGAGGCGGACGCCGGAACCACTGAGCCAACCCTTCAGCCCTAGACTTTCTTACATTTGAGTGCAAGGTGACCATTTGGTGACACTGATCTATAAAATAAAATGCCACCCTTTTCCTGTTTTCAGTGTTCACAGACTTGTTCAAATAAAACAGTCTTTCTGCTAAAATTTTAATTATAATTCACAAATCTTATTTGATGTTCCATTATGCTTTTTTCTTTTGAGAACAGAGTCTTGCTTTGTAGTTCAGGCTGGCCCTGAGCTCACTATGAAGCCCAGGCAAGCCCCAAACTCAGCAGTCCTCCTGCCTCTGCCTCCAGAGTGCTGGGATTATAGCTATGAGCCACCACACCCAGCTCCATTATGTTTTTTATGAAACCAAATTCGAGTTTCAAAATGCTAAGTACAATCACAGATGGATTCAATGTCATAAATAATAATATTTGAAGAGATATTACCTGTGGCCTAACAAAACCATTCATGATATATTCATTTGCCCCATTGTTTTGTGGATGGTGATCTTTAGGCTCCCTCTATGCTTTAGAGACAGTGCATAAGTATGACAGCAGAACAACTGGTGCTCCTCTTCTGTAGCTTTAGCATTGAGGGGCAATCTTAATACCAGAATTGCTGTCTGGCAAAAATGTGCATATGTAGGGAATTGATGACTATAACATGGAGTTAGTATTTGAAGGATTCAGCCCCTGTCCACTTTTTTTGTTTTGTTTTCTTTTGAGACAGGTTTTCACTATGCAATATAAGCTAGCTTTGAATTCACTGTGTGTACCCCATACTAAACTCATGGCAATCCTCCTGCCTCAGCCACACCTGGCTACCATTCAACTTTTGATAAGGGTTGGTATGTCCTAGGCTGTGGTTCTCAACCTTCCTTCAAGAAATATATGTGTGATCATTTAGGAGGCAGTGACCTTTGAGGATGTGACTGTGAACTTCACCGTGGAGGAGTGGGCTCTGCTGAATCCGTCCCAAAAGAGGCTCTACAGAGATGTGATGAAGGAAACTTTCAGGAATTTGGCTGCTGTAGGTAAGAATGACACCATCTTCTCATTTATCCAATCAGAGAACATTTTTGCTCATCAGTGAAATAAAATAGAAAGTGAAAATATTTTGAGGAATATCTGAGGCCTGGTTACATTATACCATGAATCTAACTGGAATCAATTCATTTTTGTGTAATATGGTATCTCCTTACATTTTTGTATCTGTAATTCAGGAAGAGCCTGGGAGAATCAAGAGGTTGAAGAAGAGTACAAAAATTACTGGGAAAATTCAAGGTAATTTTCAGACTTAAGGAAAAGGAATGTTCCTCAAGAGTCAGTGTGTGAAAAGAAGTAACACTGGGGCCAGGGATTTAGCTCAAGTGATACCACACCTGCCTTGGAAGCAGAAGAGCCTGAGTTTGATCTCCGGTGCTACAAAAAAAAAAGAAATAACACGGACAGGGAAACAGTGTCAAGTGCCACATGCATTCTCTTATTTGAGAAAACAAAAATATACTGAGTAAAATAAGGGAGAGGCAATTAAAAAAGGAAAGCCTGACGTTTTAGAAGTAGGGAAGACAGCTGGGTATGGTGGCTCACGCCTGTCATCCCAGCTCTTGGGAGACAGAGGCACGAGGATTGCCACGTTTGGGCCTTGCCTGGGCTACAAATATGTGATAAACAAGTGCCAACTACACAAAGTGAAACCAAGCCTTCTGTATTGCATAATATATCTATTTAAAAATTCCCAAATTGGGCCGGAGGGTTAGCTCAGTAGTTCCGGCGCCTGCCTCGCAAGTGCAAGGACCTGAGTTCGATCCCCGGAAACCACATATAATGCTGGGCGTGGAGACACGCCCACCAACAATCAACACTGCATACCACAGTGCCGGACGTGGTGGCTCACACCTGTCATCCCAGCACTCGGGAGGTAGAGACAGGAGGATTGCTGAGTTCGCGGCAGCTTGCCTGGGCACCATAGTGAGCTCAGGGCCAGCCTGAACTACAAAGCGAGACCCTGTCTCCAAAAAGAAAAAAAAAAAAAATTCCCAAATGAAACTACTCTTGAGAATGGCTGTTTTGAAGGTGTCATCCAGGGCATTTATTGTCATCATTTCTTAACAGGCATCAAACCAAAACTTCTGGTAAATCATTAATTTAGAGACCCAATTTTTTGCCACTTTTTTTTTTGTCTTTGCAGAAATGAAGAAGTAGAAAAATGCTATGAAAGTAAAGGTTGGAATCAATATGAAGAAATATTCCTTTGGACTCCAGATGCTAATGTGGACATGAAACAAGCTGGTTTGAAACTAGCTGAAAGCCTTGCTTGCAGAAAGCCCATAATTAGGCATCTGTCACTAAATGTGCCCACCATAGGTCACACTGGACTGAAGCCATCTGAGTACCTGGGCTCTGTAGAGAAGCTGTATAAATGTAAGGAACACAGAAGAACCTGTGGTGATTTCCAGTCCTTTCAGAAGGATGCAAGGACAGAGACTGGAGAGAAATCCTATGAGTATGATCAGTGTGGGAAATCCTACTCTGATCTTGGTGAAAGACCTCGCCTTAGAGAGAAGATCATTGCATGCAAAAAAATTTTGAAAGTCTCCAACACAACTAAGGATGTTCAGATGCATGAAAGAAATCACAAGGTAGGGAAACACTATGTATGTAAACAATGTGGGAAAGCTTTTAGCACACAGCATTATTGTAAGAAACATGAAAAAATTCACACTGGGGAGAAACCCTATGTATGTAAGCAATGTGGCAAAGCTTTTAGTACACAAGGTTATTGTAAAATACATGAAAGAAATCACACAGGGTATAAACCCTATGTATGTAAGCAATGTGGGAAAGCTTTTAGTACACAAGCTTGTTGTAAAATACATGAAAGAATTCACACTGGAGAGAAACCCTATGTATGTAAGCAATGTGGGAAAGCTTTTAGTACACAAGGATGTTGTAAAATACATGAAAGAATTCACACTGGGGAGAAACCCTATATGTGTAAGCAATGTGGGAAAGCTTTTAGTACACAAGATTCTTATAAAATTCATGAAAGAAATCACACTGGGGAGAAACCCTATGTATGTAAGCAATGTGGGAAAGCTTTTAGTAAACAAGATTATTGTAAAATACATGAAAAAAATCACACAGGGGAGAAACCCTATGTATGTAAGCAGTGTGGGAAAGCTTTTAGTACACAAGATTACTGTAAAATACATGAAAGAATTCACACTGGGGAGAAACTCTTTGAGTGTAAACAGTGTGGGAAAGCTTTTAGCAAACATCGTGATCTTCAGAACCATGGAAGAACTCATACTGGGGAAAAACCCTATGTATGTAAGCAATGTGGGAAAGCTTTTAGTAGACAGCATTATTGCAAAATACATGAAAGAATTCACACTGGGGAGAAGCCCTATGTATGTAAGAAATGTGGCAAAGCTTTTAGTACACAACATTATTGTAAAACACATGAAAAAATTCACACAGGGGAAAAACCCTATGTATGTAAGCAATGTGGAAAAGCTTTTAGTACACAACGTTGTTGTAAAATACATGAAAGAATTCACACTGGGGAGAAACCCTATGTATGTAAGCAATGTGGAAAAGCTTTTAGTACACAAGATTATTGTAAAATTCATGAAAAAATTCACACTGGGGAGAAATCCTATGAGTGTAAGCAATGTGGCAAAGCTTTTAGTACACAACCTTATTGTAAAAGACATGAAAAAATTCACATGGGAAAGACACTATGTATGTAAATGTGGGAAAGCTTTTAGTACACAAGTTGATTGTAAAATACATGAAAGAATTCACACTGGGGAGAAAACCTATGTGTATAAGCAGTGTGGGAAAGCTTTTAGTACACAAGATTATTGTAAAATTCATGAAAGAAATCACATAGGGAGAAGCCCTATGTACATAAGCATTGTGGCAAAGCTTTTAGTACACATAGCGATCATCAAAAATATGAAAGAGGGCTGGAGGGTTAGCTCAGTGGTTCCGGCGCCTGCCTCGCAAGCGCAAGATCCTGAGTTCGATCCCCGGTAACCACATATAATGCTGGGCGTGGAGACATGCCCACCGACAATCAACACCGCATACCACAATGCTGGATGTGGTGGCTCACGCCTGTCATCCCAGCACTCGGGAGGCAGAGACAGGAGGATTGCTGAGTTTGCGGCAGCTTGCCTGGGCACCATAGTGAGCTCAGGGCCAGCCTGAACTACAACGCAAGACCCTGTCGCAAAAAAAAAAAAAAATATGAAAGAACTCACACTGGGAAAAAACCCTATATATGTAAACAATGTGGAAAAGCTTTTAGTATACAAAGTTGTTGTAAAATACATGAAAGAATTCACACTGGGGAGAAACACTATGTATGTAAGCAATGTGGAAAAGTTTTAGTACACAAGATTATTGTAAAATACATGAAAGAAATTACATGGGAGAAATGTTATCTGTAAGCAACGTGTAAAGCTTTAAGTACACATTGTAAAATTCATGAAAAAATTCACGCTGGGGAAAAACCTTATGTATGTAAGCAGTGTGGGACTGCCTTTAGTATGCAAGGTGCTTGTACAATACATGAAAAAACATACTCAGCATTAATTCTGTGTACATAAGCAACATCAGAATGCTTTCACTACACATATATATTGCCAGGTACATGAAAGAAATCTTGCTGGGGAGAAACTTCATAAATGTAGTCCTATTTTGAAAATTCTGTGGAAGCTTCTCATGTAATAGAAACCTGCAGGAATAATTACTGCAAAAAGTGGATGTCAGTATTTCTGCATAAAATTTCCAGGAAATACAATCACAGATAGAGGCAGCCTAAAATACAAACATTATGCATTTTTCAAAAAAATCACTGATATATTTGGATTTTATATTTGCAGTGTTTAATGTAAAAGTACTGAGATGACGTAATTAGGTGTTTTTGTTTATATTTGAGTTTAGTACATAAGTATGGTGAGTTGAATTTTTTTTTCTTTTTTGAGACAGGGTCTCGCTTTGTAGTTCAGGCTGGCCCTGAGTTCACTGTGTAGCCCGGGCAAACCTAAAACTCAGCTATCCTCCTACCTCTGCCTCACAAGTGCTGGGATTATAGGCATGAGCTATCATGCCCAGCATCGTGGTATGTGGTACTGACTGCTTGTGGGCATGAGTCACCATGGCAGCCATTGTGGTATGTGGTTACTGGGGATCAAATTCAGGACTTTGTGCTTGCAAGGTAGATGCTGGAACCACTGAACTAAATCATTGGCCCCTTAAATGTATTTTTTACTTTCAAGTAAAGTTAGTATTTATGTAGTTTGTGTTTAAACTTTATAATTGTGAGGAATAAGTCACTATAAAACTTAATTTTGTTAGTTGTTAGGATTTTGCCACTATCTTTGTTTTAAATTTTTGGTGGATGCTCTGTATTCTGTATAATGAAAGGTATTTTTGAATTTTATGCCAATTTGGTTTTGAGACAGGTCTCGCTTTGTAGTTCAGGCTGGCTCTGAGCTCACTATGTAGCCCAGGCAAGCCTCGAACTCAGCAATCCTCTTGTCTCTGCCTCCCAAGGGCTGGGATTACAGGCGTGAGCCACCATGCCAGGCACTGTGGTATGTGGTATTGATGGCTGGTGGGCGTGAGTCTCCACGCCCAGCATTGTATGTGGTTACCGGGGATCAAACTCAGGACCTTGCGCTTGCGAGGCAGGCGCCAGAACCACTGAGCTAACCCTCCGGCCCTTTTATGCCATATTTTATATTAAGATCTATCCTTTCAGACTTGTGAACATGATTTTGACAAAGTTCACACAAGTTGTAAATTAGCATGTTTTGTTTCTCACACCCTGACAAGATACCTGCCTAAAGCCTAACATTGTACCCTATATCATGTGCATAATTGTGCCTGTTTTTCTTTCATATGCGAGTCAACATAATTTACATTCAATTTTGTTTTCTTACCATCAAAATTGTACTTTTATTGTTTAAATTGCAATGACTTAATTTGTTGAAAATTTTTCCACTATATGTACCAAAAATAACTCAAAGTACTGTGAGTTTCTGATTGCCACAGACCAGGAGGACCACAGTTTGTCTCTAAAAGGATATCATGAATTACAGTAATTGCTCCAAAATTATAATAGTTTGAATTTTCAGTGACAACACTTTCAATGGAATTTTTTTCAGCACTGGAATTGTTTTGGGGAGAACAACTGCTAATTTTTACTGTCCCATGTCAGATACCTGAGGAAAGTTAAGATCCATAGTAGTGATTCTCTAAGTCATTTTAATGGATTGAAAAGCTACATGGACTATCAAGAAATTGGAATTAGTTGGCCAATATTTGTACACTCTTGGTTGTAGTGGGCTTCGGTAGATATAACAAAACATTTGTATAACTTTAGACAAGAACTTTTAGTGCTTTCTTAAATGCTTTATAGATGAGTAGCCTTTCAAGTTAATAGCTATGCAACTCTTTTTTTTTTTTTTTTTTTTTTGCTTTTGAGACAGGGTCTCACTTTGTAGTTCAGGCTGGCCCTGAGCTCACTATGGTGCCCAGGCAAGCTGCCGCGTACTCAGCAATCCTCCTGTCTCTGCCTCCCGAGTGCTGGGATGACAGGCGTGAGCCCCCACGTCCGGCATTGTGGTATGCGGTGTTGATTGTTGGTGGGCGTGTCTCCACGCCCAGCATTATACGTGGTTACCGGGGATCGAACTCAGGACCTTGCGCTTGTGAGGCAGGCACCAGAACCACTGAGCTAACCCTCCGGCCCAGCTATGCAACTCTTAATGGTAATGGGTCCTATATAAAAATATTTTATGGCTTCTTTCAAAAAAATGAGTAAGATGCTGAATTTCCAGGTTTTTAAACTACAGTTAAAAATCCTGATGCTTGTTTCTAATCCCAACACTGTGGGGGGCTGAAGTAGGAGCATCACAAATTTGAACCCAGTCTGGGCAAATGAACAAAATGCTATCTCAAAATAAACAAAAAAGGGGGAAAATTGCACTGCTGCAAAAGGTTTTTTTTTCTTTTAAATACCCGTGGAACCATCCACTAAAAACATGTGTGATATTCATACATAAATTATACTGCATGAAGTTAACTTTTAAAAGTATGTAATTTAAATATTTGAATTGTTACTATGCAGTGTACAAGATGCAGTTCAATTTTGTTTGTGACTCCAAGGATAAAAATAGATTCAGATACCTTCATGTTCACAAGAGACTTAATTTGCCTTGATGTAAAAGGATAATTTCCAAAGAAGGGTCAGAGATTACAAATTACTGCATCTGAGGTACTAATTGCCCCTTTACTGAGACTAGACAGAAACTGTTTGCTTACCTGGATACTCACAATTTCTGTGAGTTTGGTAAAAACTTCAAAATGGCTTCCAAATCCAATTTATTGGCATAGATATTTTACTCTTCCTCCTATCCTTTTTTTAAAACCTCAGGACTCTGAATTGCATGCCTTTAGGGCAGAAGAGAGGTATAAAATGAGGGACAGTGAGTGGAGAGGTGGGAACAGGTGCTGCTCAGCTCTTAATGGTTTGTAGCAATCTGGGTCCAGAATTTCCTCATTATTTGAATTTTCAGAAAAACTGAAAATCTATACGTTCATATCTCTAAAAAATCTGTGCTTTCAGAACTGGAGATTTAGCTCAGTGGTTCCAGTGCCTGCCTAGCAAACACAGGTTCGATCCCTGGTAATCACATATAACAATACTGGCTGTGGTGACTCACACTCACCAGCGATCAGTGCCACGCACCACAGTGCCGGGCGTGGTGGCTCACACCTATAATCCCAGCACTCGGGAGGCAGAGACAGGAGGATTGCTGAGTTCGAGGCTTGCCTGGGCTACATAGTGAGCTCAGCGCCAGCCTTAACTAAAAGTGAAACCCTGTCTCCAAAAAAATCTGTATTTTTGGGCCGGAGGGTTAGCTCAGTGGTTCCGGCGCCTGTCTCGCAAGCGCAAGGTCCTGAGTTCGATCCCCAGTAACCACATATAATGCTGGGCATGGAGACACGCCCACCAACAATCAACACTGCATACCACAGTGCCGGACGTGGTGGCTCACGCCTGTCATCCCAGCACTCGGGAGGCAGGGACAGGAGGATTGCTGAGTTCGCGGCAGCTTGCCTGGGCACCATAGTGAGCTCAGGGCCAGCCTGAACTACAAAGCAAGACCCTGTCTCAAAAAGCAAAAAAAAAAATCTATTTTCGTGTCTCTAAAATTCAGAAGAATCTGTAGGGTCTGTAGCAACAAAGAGCTGTTAGTATGGATACAATTAGAGCACGGCACTAAACAACACCACAGAAAATGATTTCTGTGACAGTTCAGAGGTTAAATGGAGCACGTAACATCAAGTCACTACAGTCACTTAAACAGTAGTCGCTGCACAGTAAACACCTATGTAAGCTTTAATTATGCCTCAGATGGACCCACAGTCATGGCAGAACACAGGCTAGCATTATTCCAAACAGATTCATGTAAATAATAAATACAAAGGAATAGATTAAAAGGATGTAACCCTGCTCAATGGTCTTATCACCTGGCTGGCTTGTCAAACGTGTTATCAGGAATTAACAGTGACCAGACATTAGAGAATACATCAATTTCTATCTCACTGGTACTACAATATTTCCTCTTATCCTAATTTTAAAATGCTATGAACAACTAATGGCAGTGAATTAGACAATACAGATGAACTGGATATCCAGGGAAACATCAATTACTGAAACAGACTCAAAAAGAAAATCTCAATAGACCTACAAGTAAAATAAATTGAATAAGTAATTTAAAATCTTCCCATACAGAAAAACCCAGTTCCAGATGGCTTCATTAGGGAATTCTCTCAAACATTTAAAAAAGAAATTTTAGCCAGGCACAGTAGTGCATGCCTGTAATCTCAGCTGTTGGGAGGCTGAGGCAGGAGAACTGACACAAGTTCAAAGCCAGCCAGAACTACATAGAGAGACCCTGTCTCAAAAAAACAAGAAGAAGAAAAAGGAAAAAATATAAGAAGAGGGTAAGAGAAGGAGATACAGGGGAAAAAATAAATAGGAAGGCAGAAAAGGAAGGGGAAAAGAAGGGAAAGGGAGGGCCAGAGATTTAGTTCAGTGGCTCTAGTGCCTGCCTACCAAGCGCAAGATCCCTGGTCTGATGCCCGGTAACCACAAACAGTACTGGGCATGGCAACTCACTCTCACCAGCAATCAGTACCACATACCACAATGCCAGGCGTGGTGACTCTTGCCGGGGCTACATAGTGAGCTCAGGGACAGCCTGAACTATATAACAAGATCCTGTCTCAAAAAAAAAAAAAAAAAAAAAGAAACAACCTTAGAAAAACAAACATTAACATTAAGAGACTACAATCATGAAATTCATGAAAGCAATTTAAAATTCATTATATTCATCTTTATAAAAGACATTTCAGTTTTAAAATTAAAATTGAATTACTCAAAGTGGATGATATAAAAATGATTTTATATAAACATTGATATAGGGTTTCAAAAGAGTTGAAATAAAATTTCTAATATATACTGAACTTACTCCTAACTTATGCTTCTAAAATATAAGAATAGAAAGCAGACATGGCAGTGCACCTGTAATTGTAGCACTTTGGGAGACTAAGGGAGAAGGATTGCAAATTCAAACCCATCCTCGCAGCCTACAAGTTTAGCAAGTCCTTCCCTCCCTCTCCCTCTCCCTCTGCCTCTCTCTCTCTGTCTCTTTCTGTCTCTCTCTGTCTCTCTCTCTCACACACACACACACACACACACACACACACACACACATTCTTCTGGAGATGTACCTCAGTGAAGGCCCTGGGTTGAATCTTTGCTACTAAAAGAAAAAAACTACTAGGAATACATTAAAACAATATAAAAAACAAAATCAAAGTGTGCTTTCTATGCTGTTTACATGAGCTTACTATAAATATCACTCAAAAAGTGAGGTACATCATCAGGTCTAGGGCAAGCTTCCAGTGGTTTTTCTCCCCATGGAACCAAGAAAATCCTAAATGTTCCTGACAGCAATGGTTGTTACTCTGCAGAAAACATTGTCCATCAGGAAAATCTCATCAAGGTTCATGTCCTTCCTTCCACCTTCCTTCATCTTGGTCCCCTCCCCGACTGATGTTATGCCCAAGTCCCAACAAGCAACAGTCTCTCAGGACACAACAGGATCTTAAAGTCCAACCAAAAGCTTTATAACCCAGCTGAGGTATGTTCCCCCTAGGACACGGCAAGGAGGTAGGGCCCTGTGTTTGACTAAGGCACAGTATTTAAGGGCAAAATCTAACTAACTTGCCCCCTTACCTTGATGTTTCTATGCAGAAGCAAGTTACAGAAGCCAACTGTAATGGTTAGATCACTGGTTACTATAGAATAGTGTGTTCTAAAAACATACAATCTGCAGCTGCACTGATTGGTTGGGTAGAGAGTTCCCAAGGAGACAAGTGTCAGGTTCACAGGGAGGTTACAGGATACAATGTGGAGGCTTTTAACAGAATGGCTGTTTTTATGCCAAGGTAGGTCTCACAACTGACTCATGATTTTTTCCCATAATTTTCTGTGAACTTTTTTGTGGTCCTGGGGGTTGAAACCAGGAACTTGCACATACTGTTCAAGTGCTGCACCAGTGAGCTGTACCCATGGCCAATTTCCTCCCCCTAGCCCAGTCCCCTTCCACTTTGAGAATGACCTATCTCTCCTATTATCTACAATACATTTTATTTTGCTTTCTTTTTATGCTTTTTCATATTAAAAAATGAGATATTTAAGCATGTGTCTCACTTGTTCTATTTGTAAGAGATACAATCTACAATCTGTAATGTTTCATAAGATCTTAACATATTTTTGATGCGAAGTTGCAGGGTTGCTGAACTGCCAGATCCCAGCTCACAAAGCAACTGCTAGCACAGTGTTTACACAGCCCATGAATACAAGAACACATCCCAACCCTCACTAAGGACCCAGGGTGCTCAGACCCAGCCTGTGCAGCCCCAGCCTTGCCTGCTCAGAAAGAAGAGCTGTCCAGAGGCAGTGCCTGCTGTGCTTTCCTGAGGTCCCAGTTATCCACTGTTTGATACCATGCAGAAGTCTACTCTGTAGCCTATTCCAGTATGGCCACCAGTACTCCAGCACTCTTCATGACTGGAGGAGCACACAGCAAGGCCAGGAGCCCAGTTTACCTGAGGACACAGGCGAAGAGGTTGGTGACATGAGAAGAAAAATTTGCTCAGCACTACTAGAATAGGGAAATACAGACTACTCCCTAGCTGCAGGACTATAGTACCCAAAATCCTTGGTGTGATTTCCTGCTGAAATACCATAGGCACAGTCAATGTGCAAGGCCGCAGGACTATGTATCCAGAATCTTCAGTCATTTTCCCATGGACTACCATACCCAATATTCTCTGTGAGTGCACAACAATAACATACCTAGAATCCTTTGAGTGATTTTTCCCATGGACTATAATACCTGAATCCTCTGTGAGTATGTGGGACTATGTCCCCAAAATCCTCAGTCATTTTCCCGTGGACTACCATGTCATCTGTTCAGGCCGGTTACTGTACCGTCTCCGTTGTCCAGTGACCTCAGGAGAGTGAGTGGGGATGTGGAGTCAACTCCCAGATTCTGTATCAGTCAAGAAGCTTCCCCTTTTTTTTTTATTATGGATGTTACAGGCATTTATATAGGATGGCTTGGAATATAATTGGATGAGAGGATGGGAGCAGTGCTCATGGCAGGGTGTGATTGGGCACAAGGGCAGAAGTAGCATTTAACAATGTGTAACTGATCTGCGTCATCTGCGCCACCTGCATCACTTGCGTCTCCTGCATCACCTGCATCATCTGTGTCACCTGTGCTGCTGCGGCTTCTAAAAGGGTCACTTTATCTACTCATCTGCCAGGAGAGAGAGAGAGAAGAGAAAAAGTGGAAGCACCTGGAGAAAGGTTTGGCCACATCTCCTCCCTTTTGTTTTTAAAAAGACCTTGGGCTGACTGGGCCTGTCTTAGGTTGTTCCCGCTAGAGGAATCTTACCCGCCATTGGCTAACCACTCCCATCTAGCTCTCAGTTGGGCTGTCCGGCTGCCCCTGGCTTAAGTTGTTTCTCTCTGGAGAAATCTTACCTGTCATTGACTGACCAGCCTTCTGGCCCGGTCTAAGGAGGAGGCTGTGAGCGACCGATGGGAGCCCAGTACAGATTGGGCTATCATGGATCAACTGGACACAAACCATCAGATGTGATCCAGGAGCTTTTATCGGGAGCACACCCATGTTGGCGCCTGCGTCAAAAGGCTGTCTTACCACGGGCCCTGCTCGACTAAATCCGTCTCTGGGTTTCACCTGGTCCATGTGTGAGATCACATAATGACATACCTAGAATCCTCAGAGTCATTTTCCCACAGACTACCATACCCAATATCCTCTGTGAGAATGTGGTACTATGTACCCAGAATCTCAGTCATTTTTTTCTGTGACCACAAGACTGCATACCACAGAGTAACTTTTCCATGGAATTTTGGGAATGTTTACCCAAGGACTATGGTAGCTAGCCTGAAGACTGTCACAATCTCATAAGCTACAGTGAACAGAATCATCAACTTAGCTACAGACTTTAATACCCAGAATCCTTCCTACATTGACTGAGTAATGATTGTCATACCCAGAATCCTCAGCATTCTTCTTCAATAGCCCTAAAAGACTCCCTGTGGCAGCCTGGCTAGGATCCCTAAAACCCAGATTTGTTCCCATTACCAAAGATTACGTTATCCAGAATCCTTGCTGGGCCTTCAAGGGAAGACTATTATATCCAAGACTTTGAACAGTGTCTTTAAAAAGACTCTGATAACCTGAATCCTCAGTCTATTTCTCCAAGGACTTTGCTGCCCAGGATTCTGCATGTCGCCTTCTTCCCCAGACTAGGGCTATACACGGAATCTTCCATGTGCTCCTCAAAGGCTGTGATCTTCTGCACTGTGCTATCCCAGAAGCCCAGAAGCCTTGATAGACTCCAGGGATCCACTGCCCAAGAACTGAACACAGGTGTCCACCCGAATGTGCACTATCAGTCCTCTCTCAGATCTCCTAGGAGTCCAAAATTCAAGCTTTTGTTTCTTTATTTTTAGGAGTTTATGAGTACATTGGGAAAATTTACTATTTCTGTGATACAGTGTGTCTTTGGACTTTGTTTTTCCTATGCAAAACTTAATTTTTAGTTAATTTTATCTTATTTTTTAAGTATTTATTTTGAGACAAGCTCTCTGTAATTCAGTCTGGTCTTGGAGGCAGCAATCCTCCTGCCTCAGTCTCCTGAGTGCTGGGATTATAGTGCCACCCCACCTGGCCTTCTGCGTTTTATTTTTAAATTCTGTATTATGAGTCACAGTTGAGATGTTTCCTTAGTGCTTTTTTTCTCTAGAGATATTGTGACTTTGTGTCTAATGCTGAGATCTCAATACTTCTCCAGTTATATAACAGTGATACAAATCTAGTTTTACCTTTTTCCTAGTTTATATCAATTTCTTAAACCAGTCTCTATTTTAATTAATGCTTTATATACAATGTAATAAAGATTATAATGCAGCATATTTCATTTATTTTTGAACAGTTTCTAAAGTTTTTATTTTATATTCTCTAGAGTTTCTTTTCCTTTTATGTTAGTTTATGTAATTGTGCTCCGCCAACACTATCATATCTTTTAATCATGGAAGGCTTATACTTTTCTAGTATCTTTTAGAGATAGCCAGAGCACATTAACATTTTTTTCAGCATTTCACTAGTTACATCTGCTGTTTTATTTTAATGAGTGAACTGCTATTGCTTTAATTTTCACATCAGAACTAATATTGAAGTTTAATCCCCTTTTTGATACATTATCTAAGCAGTGTCAGCAGAAACTAGGAGGTCATTAAGTAATGAAGGGATTAGTCCGATCACAGATCAGTGATTTTATGGGTCATGAAGAACAAGACTCTCTAAAAAGCCATTTTGGCTTAGTCTTTGCGTGCACCTCTATCTTCACCACTTGACCTCGGGATCCTGCAGTGTCCTCATAGGCAAGAGGGTCTTGACCAGCTGAGTGTCCTTGACCTTGCACTTCCAGAACCCCGGGATAAACAAATCTTTAGTCATTACTAATTTCCAGTATGTGGTATTCAGTAGTAGTAAGAGAAGACAGTAAGACAGGAATTCACATCTTGCCTCTGGAGAAAAATTAAATTGAGTGAATTTTTAACAGAAGCACATTAAAATTATGTATTTCTGGCAAATGACATTAATTTATTTTTTTGAGACTGGGTCTCACTTTGTAGTTCAGGCTGGCTCTGAGCTACAGGCATGAACCACCACGTCTGGCACTGTGGTATGTGGTATGTGGTATGTGACTGCTGGTGGGCCTGAGTCACCACGCCCAGCATTGTTGTAGGTGGTTACCGGGGATCAAACTCAGGACCTTGCACTTGTGAAGCAGGTGCCGGAACCACTGAGCGAAATCTCCAGCCCAAATGACATTAATTTTATCTTTTTATATGTAAGACATTCATTTTATTTAGTTGAATCTTGTGTGTGTGATGAATCAAAAGAAAGCATCCTTAGGGCTAGAGATTTAGCTCAGTGGTTCCGGTGCCTGTTTCACACCCACAAGGTCCTGAGTTTGATTCCCAGTAACCACATTCAATACTGGGCGTGGTGACTCATGCCCACCAGCAATCAATACCACATACCACAGTGCCAGGCGTGGTGGCTCACGCCTGTAATTCCAGCACTCAGGAGGCAGAGACAGGAGAATTGCTGAGTTCAAGGCTTGCCTGGGCTGCATAGTGAGCTCAGGGCCAGCCTGAACTACAAAGCAAGACCCTGTCTCAAAAAAAAAAAAAAGCATCATTAGAAAGATTTCAGTACTATTTCTACATAAAAAGTAAGGGTTAATTTTGCTATGTCAAGTCCATGAGAACAGTACTTTTTTAAAAGAAAAAAGGTTGGGCTGGATATTTGGCTCAGTGGTTCCAGCACCTGCCTCACAAGCACAAGATCCCTGGTTCAATCCCCGGTAACCACATACAACAATACTGGGCATGGTGGCCACGCCCACTGGCAATCAGTACCACGGATGCCGGGTTTGGTGGCTCAACCCTGTAATCCCAGCACTCGGAGGCAGAGGCAGGAGGATTGCCATGAGTTCAAGGCTAGTCTGGGCTACACAGTGAGTTCAGGGTCAGCCTGAACTACAAAGTGAGAGTCTGTCTCAAGAAAAATAAATAAATAAAAGCCCAGCCTTACCTTCCCACCAAGCCTGCCATATGTCTAACCAGTCCCAGTCCTTTCCTCTGGCCTAGCACTCCCCCCCTCACAAACCGCAGGTATCACATTCCCCCCAACCCAGCAATAAGTCTAAACTTTCTGAGGCCTCACCTTACTGCAAGGCCTGCCACAGGCCTTAACAGTCCCAGTCTTACCTTCCTGTTCAGCCCAACCCTGCCTCACAAGCCCCAGGCCTCACCTTCCTGAGAAACGTGCCACTGACCTCACCAGTCACAGGCCTCAACTTTCTGCCGAGTCTCTCCTTGGCCTCACCAGCCCCAGACCTCACCTTGCTGCCAAGCCTGCCTCACCTCACTAACCCCAAGTGTCACTGCCTGCCCTAGGCACCTCTTACGCTGAGTGGCAGGAGTGTGAGATGCAGTAAGCAAGGAGGGGTCTGAATGTGTGTAGCGGGCCCAACATGGACAGGAAGTTAAAGCCTGGTGTTTGTGAGGATGGGGAAGGTGTGACAGGAAGGTGAGGCCTGGGACTTATGAGGCCTGGGTGTGATTGACAGGAAGCTAAACCCTGGTGTTTGTGGGGTCTGGGGTGGGCTTGGAAGGAAGTTGAGGCCTATAGTTTTTGAGGCTGGGGTGTACTTAGTGGAAGGTAAGCTCTGGCATTTGTAAGCCTGAGGCAGGCTTGGCAGGTGAGGCCTGGGACTGGGCATGCCTTGAGCAGGCTTAGCAGGAAGGTGAGACCTGAGGTTTGCAAGGCTGAGGTTGGATTGTTGGGAAAGTGAGGCCTTCCCCTGAAGAGGCCTGAGGTGGGATTGGTGGGAAGGTGAGCCCTCAGGTTAGTGAGACCCAAAATGCTCACCCACAACCTGCCTTGAGGTGGAAGGCCTAGTTCAAGGTAGGAGGCTCCTCACCTACTGAGGAGAGAGATGAAGCACCACTCTGAGCTGACCCCTCCAAAAGGCTGTCTCCTGTGTATAAAGCATGGCTGACTGAAATGCTTTGGTCATGGGAAGAATCCAAAGAAGAGGGTACGCAGCAGATAAACTCGTGGGAGGAAACGGTGCCAGCCTACTGTAGGTACAGTACCCAGGAGACTGACTGCTTGAACCACAACAGAACAGTACCCAGAATGTGTAGCCTGACAGCTCATGCTCCAAACTAGAGTACCCACAAGACTGTGCCCCCATCATACGACTACAATACCTAGGATCTCTGCCGGTGATTTCCCACCCCCACAGGCTACATTACTCGGAAGATTATGCATGCCTCACCACAGAAAAGCCTTAGCTCTCCTACAACACCCTCATTACAGTACCCGTAACCTTCCATGTGATGCCCTCCCCATTTTAGTACCCAGATTCTAAGTGCTTCCACCGCAGAACTACAGTACCCAGAATACTGACAGCCCACAGTCCAGACTACAGTACCCAGAAAACTGTGTGAACAAATCATAGAACTACAATACCCAGAATCCTTGGTGGTGAACCCCCCCCACCCCCCCACCCCCCCCCAGACTATATCACTAGGAGGAGTTTGTGTGCCCTACCATAGGCAAAAGCCTTAGCTCCCCCACAACTCTTTGCGTTATTCTACCCAGTCTTCCATGTGATGCTCCCTTCCCCCACTGTAGTACCAAGAAACTGAGTGCCTCAACCACAGAACTTGTGTATTGTTCCACCTCAGTGCCTCTTGGGTTTGTCTTTGGGGCCCTGGCAGCCTATGTCTTTCTCACTTTGCTATATTCCAACATGCAAAGTCTTGACTCCAAATCTCAAAGAGGGTATTTCTGTGCTGCTCGCCACCATGCCATGTTCTCAGTAGTCCTGTGATTGGCTTTCAAAAGTGTAGCTCCTTTTTTTTTTTTTTTTTTTTTTTTTTTTTTTTTTTTTTTGAGATAGAGTCTCACCGTCTCACCATGTAGTCCACGGTTGTCTTTGAATTCACTGTGACCAGGGTGGCCTCGAACACCTAGCACTTCTCCTATCGGCCTCCAGAGTGCTGGGATTACAGGGATCCACCACAATGGTTACCCAAAAGGCTAGCTTTTTGAGAAGGATACCATTGGGTTTTTAACTGTCCAAAAGCTGGGAGTATATTTATATCTCAAATGAAAACAAAGAATTTCCAAGTGCAACCTTTCTGAAGTGAATGCTCTGATGAAGAAAAAGACAAAGACCTATAATCAGGAAGAAAACTATCTAAAGTTCAGGCACATTGAGGGAAATGTTCAGTATCTTTCTGTTCAGCAGACAGAAAAGAGAATGTTGCAATACAACTTATTATCCCATAAGTGGAATGCTCTCTACAGAATTCTCTCATCAAAGTAGGGAGTTTTTCCATGGAGTTCCTACCATTCTGTTAAATTTCTACTTCCCTAAGGTCATGAAGCAATCAGTCCACTTTCCTTCTGATGCTTCTAGTTTTTTTTCTTTACATAAAGCATAACATGGATTTATCTACTTAAAATTCCAGGTGATTTCCCAGCATCAGTAATGATAGCTCTGTTTCTGATTTCTTCTCTAGCTACATTCATGTACAGCCATTCAGTGTAACACAAGAGACACATGAAAGACCTCAAGCCCCATGTTCTCCACTAGCTTCTCTCTGGCACACTATACTTTTCCAGGCAGAAGTCCTTTTCTGTGACAATAACTACCATTTTGTTGTTAAGTTTTAGTGAACCAGAACCACATGTCCCACAGATATTCCAGTCAACTGAGCTCTTTATCTCAAGGAAATGTTACCCAACTGAACTTTACATGCCTATGAACATGGTACTGCAGACAGAATCATTTCCCTTTTCTTCAATTTTAAGAGAGCTCTGCCATCAAAACCTCTTATGACATTATTCAAAGTGTAAAATCAAATAGCACTTTCAATGAAAAATTATTTCCTGTTCAGAAAAAACACCTTGTATATTTGAAAGATTGTCATCTTCCAGAACTATCTGATATATTTCAAGACCAATGACATAAGATTTTAAAAAACACTTAAATAGTGAGCTCAGAGCCAGCCTGAACTACACAGTGAGACCCTGTCTCAAAAAAAAAAAAAAAAAACCTACTGAGTTACCTTCAAGGAAAAAGTATTTAATTTATATTTTAAATCTGCTTCATATAAAATTGTACAAATGTCGATGTGCCATATACACTTCCTATTAGAGATGTGCTGGTCACATTCATGAGGTCACAACTATAAACATATTTTCCCTCTTGTCTTACAGAAAGCATACTGTCTCTGAACAATCATGACTCACCACAGTCAGCTCCGTCTTGCGACTCCTCGGCAGCATCGCATGCGGACAGGCAGGTAGGGTGACTCTGCTGAGGGAAAGGGAATGCAGGGTTATGGCATTCCTATGAGATCCCATTCAGATATATCACTGAATTATACAAAGTCCACTTAGAGTTGAAAATCTATAGCACATAATGCATTACTCTATTACTACATATACCCTTTTCTGAAGTTTTTCTTAGGCATTCTTAGGGCTATTTTTAATATTATTATAAATGCCAGCATGTAGATATTTTAAAACCCACAATATAAAGTCAGTTTTCTTGATTTTCTAAAATTAGTTCTTTGAGCTAATAAAAATTCTGCAAGATCACTGACCCATCTCATCAAAATGTCAAAGAGTTACAAATAAACCAAACTGGCTCCTGCATAGCAAGAGCCTTTAAGTTCCAAGACTACTGAAAGACCCCAAGCCGGCTGATCTGTGAAATGATATGAGCAGCACCTGAAACAGCTGCATTTTTTACACAATTCCACCCAGCTCTCTTTTCCCCCAAAGTGACCAAATGTAGCAAATCTGCCTTTGTATCAGGTAAAGATTTAAATAAACACTTCTATTTCTTTTAAGAAACCAAAATGTTTCTTAAATTACAGTTCCAAATATGTGTTTCACTCCCAACTATTTTTCTGTGGCCAGTTATTTCTATGCTGGAGTCTAGACATACTCTAGATCGAATGTCACTATTTAGCCAGTAAGTGTTGCAACCCAAAATTATGTATCGCATATTGCTTGTGGTGTCCCCCTCCCCCGTCACTGTGCTCCTCCCCCTGCTCCCTCCCCAGGACCTGGTTCCTAAAGCGCTTCCTTTGATCTCCCTGCTCTCCCCCAGGCTCCAGAAGTGCCTGACCCCACAGCGTGCAGTTTGCTGCTGATCCTCAAGTTACTTCCACACCCTTAGGAAGCACAGCCCACTGTACTAGGACTTTCTCTTGTGCCTGAGGTTTCTGATCCGTGGCAACAGTGGCATCACTGGTGACATCAATAGCCCCACCACAAAGTACCAGTAAGTACTACTGAGCCCCGCCAACCATTGCCCAGACTCTGCCCCATATGCCAACTCTGTCTTAAATAATTATCCCACCACCAGCAACCTCCCGACTCCCAGCATGGGTATCCTGGGGGTCCAGCCTAGTCACGGGAGAACAGAGCTTACAGTGGATATCAAGCAGTGCCACCAGTTCACCATAAAGCAACAACAGACTTCATGAGTATTGAAAGTTGAGGAAGCATTTTTACGGCAGCAGTGCCAGTAACTGAGAACAAAGGAAGTTCTGTCCTAGATTGGCCTAAGCGTTCCTGTGATCACCATCCAGCAGGAGAAGACCGTCAGGGTCACTGTGCATGGGGGGCTCTGCCGGCCAGTGGGCAGCAGGCAGAGAAAGGGACGCTCTGCACCCTCCACAGGCAAGTGTCCCACCTGCTGATGGGCCCAGCCTGCAGCTACCACCCAAGACTGCCCTCTCCCCTCCTCCCTTGCCATCCTCCACCAGATCCTCTCCCTGTAGGTGACGCAGACAGGTGGAGGTTCCTCCAAACCCTCAGACAAAAATCTGAGGTGCTCCTGACCCCAAGCCTGGACACCCATCCTGTCTGACTCCCACGGAAGCACTGCTGCAGGACGAGGAGGAGCTGTACCCAGGTGCAGTGCCCACATGCCCTTGCCAACATCTGCCATCATGAGGTCAGAAACTGGAAGGGTGAGGGAACCTGCTGTTGGAAAGCCTCATCTTTCAGACATGTTTTCTTCACTCACACCCCAGGAGCAACCTTTCTGAGGAACTAATCTTTGGGAAAAAGCAAAAAGCTATCCCATTTCTGCTGATCATCAGATGAATTTGGAAATTACTTCTACTCATATGTATAAAAATTCTAGATAAAAAATGAAGCAAAGTGCTGTCAGCAAGTGCCTCGTGCACAGCTCTCTGTGGTTCCCGTGGGACAGAGTGGACCAGACTCACAGCAGACGGAAAAATCTCCATGATGGGATTTGGCTTTTGTGGCTTTAGCCCAGGGCCTTTGAACTGAACTACATCCTGACCTCTCTCTCTCTCTCTCTCTCTCTCTCTCTCTCTCTCTCTCTCTCTCTCTCTCTCTCTGTCTCTGTCTTTCTCACCTCCCTCTTTCCCTCCCTCCATCTTCCTTCACCCCCACTTCCCCCCTCCTTCCTTTCTCCCTCCACTCCTCCCTCCCTCTCTCTGTCTCTCTCTCTCTCTCTGCAGAGTCTCACTAAATCACCAAGTTACCCAAGCTAAGCTCACACTTGTGATCTCCCTGCCTCAGCCTCCAGAGTGCCAGATAACAGTTGTGCATGGCTTCACATACCTCTGAGCTCTAAGAAGGAAAACGCTGAGGCAACAGGGAGCCACGCTGGACTTGGTCACCTTTCGTCAGCATTTGCACAGCATCCTAGGGATGAGAGCTCTGCACTGTCCACCGAGACTATCTGGGACCCTGACCCTGGCTGGTTCAGCTCCCGCTCCCTGTCATGGCTCATCACACTGTTGTGACCATTTGTTTCCTCATCTTCTGTGATGGAAAGGTGCTGTGGTGAGGGCAGGGTCGGCCCTGTTTGCTGCTGGACAGCCAGAACCTGCACGGGCGCTGTGTAGCCCATCAGGGTGACTGAGGAGCGAGTGGACCTGGAATAAGAAGCCCTCCGTTGAATTTAGGTACAATAAATGGGGAGAATTCAGAGAAATGTCCAAACCCCAAAGGGAAGTCCTGTTATACCTCTCTAGGCCCAGGATTGGTGAGGGGTGCTCTGGGCATCAGGGCTGGTTGGATCCAGGCTTTAGGGCTCTGAGCCTTGGTTCCAAGGGTTCATACATGCCAGGCAAGTGCTCTGCCCCAAGCCGGAGGGTTTTGCCCTGACTCAGACTCTTGCACCATGGCAGGCCTGCTTCACGTTGCCTTTGCTTGGGTGTGGGAAGTGGAAAGTACCCTGTCAATCACAGGAGTCATTACTTCCATGCTGCAGGGTGACCAGGCCCCTCCCTCCCTCCTTCCCTCTCCTGCTGTCACATTTGTTCCCCTAACAGGCAGTCAGCCACTTTAGAGGGCCCGAGATTAGCCAGAGAATCCACTCTCTGCAGGAGCCGACCCACATGCCAGAGTGGCTTCAGTCTAGGCTCAGAATCTATGAGAACAAATCTCTGGGAAGTTGGACAAGCTGAATCTTCCACATCCCCTCCCTTTAGAGGCAGGTAGCAGGCAAGGACACATGAAGATCACTCCTTTCCTGCTTCCCCGGGTTTAAGCCCTTTCTGCATGGAAAGCTATCCAAGTAATTAACAGAAGTAATTAGGGGTCAGATGGTCACAGAAGGAAATCACTCAGGATCTAGCAGCTGATGCCAAAGCTGGAAGGTCAGGGACACAGGCTGGCCAGAGGGGACGCCGTGGTCTGCAAAGCCTTGTCCTCCCTGACTCGCAAGAAGAAAGTCCGGATGTGCAGTCTGTGGGTCACATGTGTAACTAGCAGCCCAACAACTCTGACAGAGACGAGCAACTTGTGACATTCGCGGCTCCTGGGCTCAGCATCGCATCCTCTGCAAGGTCGGAGTGGTTTTTCTGTCATGTACTCAGTGCGAGTCTTCTAGCTACATGTCACACACAGTGGCCCTCAAATCCTCGAAATGGGCAGGAAATGTACCACCTATCTACTCATCCTCTCACCCACCAGCCCCATCCACAACTTTCCTGTAACCCACCCACCTGTGCAGCCGCCTGGGTTCCCCCCTCCCCACCCTCCACCCGTCCCTCCCTTCACAGTGTCGGTCAGTTTCTCGCCGTGCTCGAGGCAGGGCTCGGCCATGGGCACACATGCAGAGAAAGACCAGCCCAGCATTGCTCTTGCAGCTCTTCATCTAGAGAGGGAGACAGAGCTCAAAGGACAGACACCAGCAGAGAGCCTCATGTCCGGAGCCTCATAGTCCGGGGTCCCGCGTGACAGTGAATAGTCTGTTTCCGAGAGACAGAGCAGGTGACGGGTGAGATGCCACGAGGCAGTTGTCAGGAGTTTATTAAGAACTTGCCTTGTGAGGCTCGGAGGCTGAGCGCGCAAAGCCCTGTGCCTGCCGCCTGAGAGCTGGGACCCAGGGGAGCCAGCGGCTCAGCTCAGGCCCATGGGCCAGAGAAGGCCGGGAGGAGGCAGTGCAAGTTCCGGGGCCTGAGGGGGGGACCCGGGCTTCGCCTGCAGGAGCAGAGCTGGCTCCACAAGACGGGACACACCCGCCCTTTGTTCTATCTGGGTGGTGTCTGTGCTCCACACATGCAAAGGCTTCTTCTTGACACACCCAAGAATGATGCTGCGCCAGCTGCCGGGGGTGCCTGGGCCTAGGCAAGTTGGCACCGAATTACAGAGGGGATGGCTGAGGTTTCCCATGGCTGGGATGGGCAGAAAAGGTTCTGAGACAGCAAATTTTATAGGGTGGCCTGGATGCCAAGAAAGGGCAACAGCCTAGGGGCATCCCAGACAGAGAGCACAGCAGGTCTGTGGTTGAGACAGGTTGGGTCTGGGGCAGACAGAGGAGTGGGCTGACGGGTGAAAGGCACAGCTTTGGCCGAGGGGCAGGAGCAGCCTGGTGAAGTCAAGATCCTCAGGGGAGCTTCACAGCCCGAGGGCTCCTGTCAGTGTCCCCAGAAGCTCCGGAAGAGCATTGCTACTGTGGTGTCTGATTGGCTGTCTTGTCACACCCAGAATCCTGACATGCAGGGACAGTAGCCTCCCATCCACACTTGGAGTTACCTTAAGCAAACCACAGTATGAAAATATTAAAGTGAAAGTTCCAGAAATAAATAATTCATGGTTTTCAAAACTCTTATTCAGTATTTGATGATAATACACTTGTTCTGTTTGCTTTTCTGTCTTTTGCTTGCTTGCTTTCCTTTCTTTTCTTTCTTTCTTTGTGACAGGCTCTCACTCTGCAGCCAGACTGCCCTCGAACTTGCCATGCAGCATGGGATGGCCTCAGGCCTGTCACTGTTCCAGTTCATGTGTCACCGTGCCTGGAAACGGTTCTGTGTCAGTAGTGGCCTTGTTGCTGATCTTCCTGTGCCTCGTTTGTAGGCTAAACTTTATCACAGTTCTGTGCATACAGGGCAAAACAGTATGTACAGTACGTATTGCTCAGTATTATCTGACCTTTCAGATACTGCCCTCAAACAAATCCTCCAAGCTGGGGTGGGGGCAATCTTGATACTGCTCCCACTATGTGGTCAGGAGGCTTCTGAAAAGATCACCCACAAAAACCCCAGAGTGGGCGCAGCGAGACTCTGGCTGGCCCTGTCTGTGGCTGGGTGTGTCCCTCCACTCATGCCACAGTGGAGCCCACCTGCATCTGGCCTCGGCACACTGATGGCCGAAAGTTATGGGTGACAGAACAAGCCCCAGCCTCATGGAGCTTGCAGTCCAGCAGGGTCTCTGGGGACGGGGGGTCCACAGGGAGGAGAGGACCTGACCCCTGGTGGAGGCCCCTGCTTTCCTCACCCTCCCAGGCAGCAGCCTGAAGGGCGCACAGAGGGAACAGAGGTGCTCAGTCTGCACAACCGCAGTCCCGGAGCCTGGGGAGGAGACTGGAGAGAGGAGCACTTATGTGCCTGAGAAGCAGGGCGGCCTGTAGGGGGCGAAGGTTGAAGAGAAGCTCGCTGCCTGAGAGTCTCCAGGGACAAGCCGCTTGGGACAGTCCTGGAGCCAGAGCAGGGTTCACGGGAGCCACGCTGCCCCGGGTAGGGGTGAGCTCCAGTCTGACAGTGGCCGCTCCGGGGCACCTCTGGGCTCTGCCTCAGAAAGGTGCCCCTCCTTAGAAACACTGAGTGTTGGGGACTGAGCTCCCAGAGGGAAACCACTGTAGCCAGGATGTTGCTCAGAGAGTCATTAGCAGGCTGGAGACAGGCGGCTTGGCTGCTTGAAGAAGCAACGAAGATGTGACTTTTCTTCATAAAGCCCAGGGCCCACGTAGTGGTCAAACCTTCAGCAAGAGGTTGGAAAAACCTTGCTGTCTCTAAACAAACTAAATGGAGACATTCATTTACCTGAAGTGGAGACAGAGACCTCCTTCTCTCTGAAGCAGGTAAACACAGCCCATTCTGTTACACAAGAACAGCCACAGGTCAGGACCACTGGGCTGAGGAGCGAGGCAGGATCAGGGCCCTTCCCTGCGGCTCCTCTGAGCACTGTTTGTGTTTCCCCATGGGACACAAAGGGGCTTAAAGCCGTTTCTGTCACTTGGGCCTCACTGCCCAGTTGCTGACTAAAGCAGAATACAGTTCCACCTGCATTTTGTACCATCTGCTGCTTTATACTTTGGGTTCAGTGTCTTCTGGGCTGAGCATTTAGGCATGCCAATCACTCAGGGAGTGTCTATCTAAAAGCTGATGAATCAAGGTTCATTTTCCCTGAAGTTCCTTTAAGTGCATCCTTCAAGACTGAGGACATAGGAGCTGGGGATTTAGCTCAGTGGTTCTGGCATCTGCCTTGCAAACACAAACTCTTGAGTTCAATCTCCGGTAATCACATAACACAATGCTGGGTGTGGTGGCTCACGCCTGTCATCCCAGCACTTGCAAGGCAGAGGCAGGAGGATTGCTGTGAGTTTGAGGCTAGCCTGGGCTACATAGTGAGGTCAAGGCCACCTTGAACTACAAAGCGAGACCCTGTCTCAAAAAAGAAAAAATACTGAGGACACAAGGATAGATGATTTCCAACTACGTCCAAGAAGTCTCCAGCCATTTCCCGATGTGCTGTCACAGGAAGTGAATCCAACCCCAACTGTAGAGATCCAAGAGCCATGACAGCAGGGCCAAGAGAGTGATCAGACGGCCCCTCTGGCTTCCTGAGCCTGGCCCTTTCCTATCTTCCTTCTAACTTCCCAACTAAAACTTTGTTTCTGTGAAATTATCCTACAGTTTTAGGTTCCAGAGTTACCAAAAGCAATGACTCGTGCTAGCCGGCAGTGAAATCCAGGCTTAGGGGTGACAAGGCAAACATTCTTGATGTGACTGTTTCTCCAGTGCCCCAAAGCAGCCCCAGTATATGCCAATGCTGCCACCCAAAGGCAGCGTGTGGTTAAGCCACAGCACTCGGCTAGAGGAGCTAGATCTGATGCTGAGATTTGGGGCCAGGTTCCTGCTCTTCTGAGACCTCTCCCTCTTCCAGATAGCTGAGAAGTTCTGGGGACCCCCTAGGCCTCTTCAGGGCAAGCACAGGAAGTGGTGGGAAAGAACCCCACCTTTACCTTACTCCACCTGAATCTCCCAGGTGTGCTGAGAATTCAGTGCCTGCCCCAGGGGTCCGCAGCACAGCCACGGCCCCTAGGCTATGCGGACAGTGGCCCCTCCAGCTGGACAGTCAGCATGTCACTGCTCAGGGACCCTTTAGCGTGAACAGGCCTTCGCTCTGCTGCCTGATTTACCTGCTCTCACTGAGTGTCTAACTCTAAGAAGGGTAATTCTTAGAAAACCAACCCCCAGTTTGGGTCCAGTGGAAATCCAGCCAATAAAGGAGTTCACTACCAACAGTGCTGAATGTAGCCATGAAATTTTCTCAAAAAAGGACATTTTAGCTGGGCGTGGTGGCTCTGCCTGTCGTCCCGGTACTCAGGAGGCAGAGACAGGCTTGCTGACTTTGAGGCTTGCCTGGGCTACATAGTGAGCTCAGGGCCAGCCTGAACTACAAAGCGAGACCCTGTCTCAAAAAAAGAAAAAGGGACTTTTTAAGGTTGTTTTCCAAAGCCATAATACAATAACTGGAAAAGATATGTTCGGGGAAAAAAAAAGATTGCATTTGTCAATAGCAGAAAACAGTACTCCTTTCATCTTTAAACTGTCCTTTCAGTGCAGAAACCGTGTAGAGTTCAGATGTGTGTTTATTAGCCTAGGACACAAAGAACATAGCAATCTTGTTGGCAGCAAGCCAGCCGCAGGGCTTCGCTTTAGAGAGGGCTCAACCTGCACGGTTTAAACGGACCTCTTTGCAAATAATAAACTACTTACATCACAAGGCCACTAGAGGGCGCAAAGAGGATTTACAGCCAAGGCACTGAATTGGCAGACTGGCAGCTGTCTTGGTGGCTCGAGAGAAATGAAATTAAGTAGCAATGTGCTCCTCGTTTAACAGAGGTGAAAGAAGTAGTCGCCCCCAGCCCCTGATTGCCTACAACTTTGACCATCTGGATCTCAGAGGGAGGGAGACAGAGGGGTTGCACAGTCACTGTAAACACAGGCCTGTAACTAGGGAACTGCCCCCCACCCCGCACCACTCTCACTCAGCTCTTGCTGCGATAGCAAGCTCCGTGTGGATCAACACCCAGGGCAGAAGTAGTAGTGGGTCCTGCGCCAGGACACGTGGTAACTCTTTGGTAACACCTGTGAAGCCAGGACAAAGTACCAATAACCAGTACACACCTAAACCTACACACACTCCAACCACAAAGATAAACTATTGCAGAAAATGTAGCCCAAAGCTCCTCCTTCGTGACTTAGGTTTAAATGGTAAACTCTCAGGGCCGGCATTTAGCTCAGTGGCCTGGTGCCTGCCTTGCAATCACAAAGCCCTGAGTTTGATCCCTTGTACTGCATGACAATAAATAAATGATAAGCTCCCCAGCTCCTGGGAATCTGCCCCAGAGCATGGAGGCAGCATGGAGACTGCTGAGCTGTCAGAGGCTTGCTGCCTCCTCCTTCCTGTCCCCGCCCCACGCCGCACTCCGGTCCTAAACACCCACGCAGACTACCCAGCCCACATTGCTACCTGTCTGCGTGTCCTGCTCACACCGTCTGGCCACACAGACCGCCCTGAAGGAGAGACGCTGGGAAAAGCCCCATCTGAGCCACCTTGGGATCCTCTGTTTGAGAGTTCTAGAACCAGAGTGCCCAAGAATGCTCTAGAAGGGGCACTGGCTCTGCCTGGCCATGTGCCCTTGCCTCCATGGACCTTCACCTCTTGGGGGGAAGAGCCCAACGGAAAAGGCCCAGAGGAGGCCCTGGAAAGTGTGGGAGCCAGAATGTGGGCCCCTCTTGGCCGGGGCAAGGACTAAAGTGGTGGTACCGGCTATATCTGGCTATCAGAATAGAATGAAGTCATTTGTCATGCTGCTGGGATCCTCTGATCATCTTTTTTATTTTGTTCTGTTTTGTTTGTTTGTTTGCTTGTTTTTGAGACAGGGTCTTGCTTTGTAGTTCAGGCTGGCCCTGAACTCACGATGTGGCCCAGGCAAGCCTCAAACTCACAGCAATCCTCCTGCTTCTGCCTCCGAATGCTGGGATGACAGGCATGAGCCATCACAACCAGCACTGTGGTGTGGGGTACCAGGGATCAAACTTGGGACTTTGCACTTGCCAGGCAGGCACTGGAACCACAGAGCTAAATCCTTGACCCTGATTATCTTTTTTTTGTACTGGACAATGAACCCATAGAACTCTGATCTGCAATCCCTACATCCTTTTGTAAATGTATATATTGAGACAGGACTTGGTATATATTTAGCCTTGGACTTGAGATCCTCCTGCCTCAGTCTCACAAGAAGTTGGGCTGCAGCCAAGTGCTGTCCCGTTTTAAGGAAAGAAGACCAGGACACAAGCTCTCGTGATGGTTTGACTCTCTGGGAGGGGTCAGCCGTGTTGGATTTGAGGACGGAAATGACGTCATCCTGGCTTCACTGAGCATCGTCAAGCTCTGCACACAACCCGGAGCTGCGTCACTCCACGCCAGCCGCTGCTGCTGGCCAATGAGGGGCGTGGCTGGGTAGGGAAGGACGGGGAACGTGCTGCCAGATGGGGTCTGAAAGGTCCCTAAAGAGACATGGGGACCCCAACTTGCCCAGGACAGATGTTTGACACATAATTATGCCACAAAGCATTTCAGAACCTGTCAATGAGAAGCATAAATAAACTTACTAGCCAAAGCCAAAGAACTATATACTCACTTCTCTAATCACCGCACTCTGGGAGGTTGGGGCAGGAGGACGGCAAGTTCAAGACCAGCCTGGGAAACAGTGACTTAGTAAGACCTTATCTCACAATGAAAACTGGAACAGGCTGGGGATATGACAGTGCAAAAATGCCCTGGGTTTGATCCCCAGTTCCACAAGAGAGGAAAACAAAACCGCGATCAAAGCAAAAGGGCACAGACACTCAAGAGCTAAGGACGAGGTGGCAACGGTGTTCTCGAGACAAATTACCCAGGATGCTTATTCTGCGAGTTATTTATCTAGTGTCTGTCTGGGTTATGCGTTAGTGAGCTGAAGTCATCTAGGTTAACACGCAATCTGCAAAGAGCATATGTATGTCAGAGTTTGGAGCCAACTAGTAGTGCTGCGTCTCTGAGGGCAAATTTAGAGTTTATGGGTTTATAGAAGTGGAAGAAAAACACAAGCTGAGTTTATGGACTTGCAGTCTCTTTTTAAATATATGTTTTTGTTTTGTTTTGTTGAGACAGGGGTCTCACTCTGTAGTTCAGGATGTCCTTAAACTCACAGTGGTGCCCAGGCTGTCCTCAAACTCATGTGAGTCCAACTGCGTCAGTCTCCTGAGTGCTGGGACTACAGGCCTGAGCCACCACACCTGGCTACAGTATTTTTTACGGCTCTTAGGAATGAAGGAGTGACGAGCCTGAGAGGAAAACAAGGCAAGGGGTAAAAGGCGCTGTGACCTTGGGGACACTGATTATGTTGCAAAGCTCTAATTTTCTCAAAATCATGTCTACCTGTCTTCGTTCCTTCCATCCTGCCTCTGTCAAAGCACCTGTATGCAAATTCTGGTCCATCACCTTCTGAATGTGGCTCCTGGGAGTCTCCCAGACTCAAGCCACTGACTCCAAGGTAAACCGAGGCACCGGTGTCTTCCAGGGAGATGACGATGGCACCTGCATCACATGTGAGCGGCTTCCGGAGGAAATCTGCACTCAGGCTCAGCCCAGCACGCAGCACAGACGCCCTCAGCGCACACGGCCCGTCCTCGGCAGCGGCCCGGCCTCCTCTGGCTCTGCTGCTGCCTGTGCTCTACCCACCTTCCCTGGACCTCGGTTTCCTCGCCGCCAACCCTGTGGCAATAGGAGTCCTCACTGGCACTGGGAGACGCTCCAGCTTGCGGAGGGCTGGCCAGACCTGCCATTCATTGCTCTTTCAGCCAATCAGGGTGCTGGCTGGGTCACCCGTATGTGAGCTGCTGCACACGCTGTGGGCATGAGCGGCCTCGGTCCTTGCCCTCAGGGAGCTCAAGTCCTAGTCCCAGGAAATAAGGGCTGTGTCTGATCGTGGCACGTGCTGAGCGGAAGGCAGCATGGGGCAGTGTGCTGGGCCTGACCCGGGGGACAAGGCGCCGAGTGAGGCCCAGGGACACTGCCGAGATGGGGAGACAGGCTTTACTGATTTATTTTGTTGGTGCTGAGGATTGAGTCCAGGGCCTATTCATCTTTTACTCTGAAACAGGACCTTGCGAAGTTGCCCAGAGTGGGCTCCAACTTGGGAGGACTGGGGTCCTCCTGCCCCAGTCACCCAGAGTTCCAGGGTTAGTGGTGTATGCCACACGCCCCATTCCACCTTTCTTATTTCACTTACCCACAGTGTCCGAACGACGCCTGGCACTCAGCAAGTACTCCACAACTATTTTTGGAAGCCAAGGTGAAAGGGAGCAGTGGGAGAAGGAAACGTAAGGTGTATTCTGAGGAGGAGGCACTCAGGACTGGGCTGATTCCCCAAAGAATCCCAGCAGCTGCCAGCCTGTCTCCCGGGCCGGTCACCTGGCATCATCTCTGGGGTGCACGCCTGCTGGTCTCGTACTATCTCCAACCAAAGCACTGCATCCCGCATCCTGGAGCCCTGCTTACCACACCTGTGTTCCACAGCAGTGTCAGGCCCACCCTGAGCCACAGCAGATATTGTTCAGAGGCCAAGACCCAGTGGGAATCTGTTTGTTAGTCTTTGTGGTACTGGGGAGTGAACCCAGGGCCTTTTCACTGGGACAGCTTCTACCCTTTTCCTCAGTTCTTGAGACAGGAGCTCACTCAGTTACTAAATAGTCCTGGCTGGGCTCAAACTTGGGATCTTCCTGCCTCTGCCTCCCAGAGTGCTGGCATTATAGGTACGTGCCACCACTTCTGGCTCCAGTGGAGATTCTGTGCATGTACCTGGGGGGGGAGGGCATTTTATTAGCCGGCTCTGGAATCCAGCCTCCAGTAAAGTTTGCAAAAAGCTCCACAGAGGACACATCTGCAGCTGTAGCGGCACAGGGAGCGACCAAATGCTCCTGCTGAGAAGGGACTCAGACTGCACTGCAGAGGGAAGAGGGCTCTGAGCAAAGTGATAGTGACAGCTGGACAGAGTCTGTCCCCTGCTCCAAGGGGCGACCTCTCAGGGTTAGGACCAGGGCTCAAGTTAGGACAGCAACAGCTTTCCCAACCCATTTACCAAAGTTTGCCAACCGATGTTTCTTGGCTTTCATCTCGGCGCCATTTTAGCTACACTCGGTCTCCCAGTCCATCTGGCTGCTGCCACCGACTGCCAGCACAGACTGTGTGGCTTAGGAGCAACAGGCATTTATTTCTCATGGTTCTGGAGTCTGGTGTGAACAGGTGGTGCCCAGCACAGCTGGGATCTGGGCAGGGCCCCTTGCTGGTGTGGAGATGCTGAGTGCCGCGTCCGCCCCTGGCTCTCCGGGATTCAGCGACACTCACCCCGTTCCCAGAGGTGCTGTAATCACACTCCAGAGGCCTCACCTCACAGGGCCATCCCACAGGGCGTGAGGCAACATACACACTGTTTACTGTGCATAAATTTATTTGTTCTCGTATAAAATCCCAAGGTTGCTGAGTCTGCTATATAAAGAGGAGACTTCTAGCTCTCGTGGAGCAGGGTCTGAACTTGAATCTCTGCTGGTGAACTGCCGTCTCTCCGGAGAAAGGAGATGTTCGAGGTCTTCCAGCGCAGGTCAGAGAAAGCCTGCCCCAGGCATCCTTACAGTCGGAGGCCACCACCCCGTGGGAGGCTCCAGCAGGCAGCCACATGGGTGCCGGGCCTCTTCTCCCCCGCTCCTCTGGCCAGGGTGGCTCTGCCGGGAGCCAGGCCTCCCTGCTTCCCAGGCTGCCCCACGCTGCTGCTGCTGCTGAACTCTGAGGTCTGGGTCCCAGCAGGCCCCAGGGTCCTGGATACGCAGCAGGCTCTGTGCTGCTCACTGAGGCGGCTAATGTGTTTCTGTTCTCAGCTTCCCTGTGACAGAGGCAGCACTGGTGAGGACAGGACCCTGGGGAACAAGCCGAGGGGCTCAGTCGTCCTCGTCCTCATCCTCGTCCTCCGCATCTTTGTCGGGGGTGCACCGGTGGAAGCACTGCACCACAGTGGCCAGGAAGAAGCTGGAGATGATGGCGGCAATGGAGACGGCCACGCCCGAGAAGATGATGATGAACAGGTCTGTGAGCGACAGGCTGAACCTGCACTCACTGAAGCTGGCCTCCGACAGCTCGCGCAGGGCCACCCTCCGGCTCTCAGAGGGCAGGGAGCACTGGATCCCATCCAGACCTGAGGGACAGGGGGAACAAGACACGTCAGGACGGGGCCCAGAGCAGCCCAGAGGTCCTGGGGCGAGCACTCCCCGTAGGGAGCAGACGGGAGACCCCCAAAAGGGGTCTGACTTGAATGCTTTTACTAGTGTGTTTTTTTTAGCCAGTGGCTCTAGGGACCAAAGCCAGGCCCTCACACGTGTCGGGCAAGTGCTGTCCCACTGGAGCCACTTCCCCAGGTCTGAAATCTGTTTTCAAAAGCACTAATCTTCGCATCAGAACATCCTGATCTTGACCTACTTTTTTTCCTCCAATGCTGGGAACTGAACCCAGGACCTTTGCAGTGAGCTCCACTTCCCATTCTTGTCTCATTTTCAGACAGGGTCTAAATTGCTGAGTTGGCCAGACTGGGCTTCAACTTACAATCTTCCCGTTTCAGCCTCCTAGAATGCTGGAATCACAGGGTGTGCCACTATGCTAAGCTAAGACAGTAGTATTTTGATGTGAAATTACTCAAGGCAGGGAGACACCAGGCTCTGCCTAGGGTTTAGGAGCCGGTAGACCTCACCCCGGATGTGGCAGGAGAGGGAGGGGCAGCAGATATCACAGTGGGAGGAGTCCTCCCCAGCGGTGTTGTTTTCCTGGCTGGGCTCTGCCCTCTGCCTCCCTGTCCTTAGGGCAGACAGGAACAGGAGATTTGCAAAGCACTGCAGAAGGGTTTCCCTGGACAGCAGTGGGGAAACTGAGCCAAAGGGTCTCCCTGGACAGGGGCAGAAGGCCACAGCTGGGGTGGCCTCCCGCGTGGGGCTCGGTGCTCAGAAGCTGGGTGCGATTCCATCCGCTGAAGTCACTGATGACTGTGCCACAACTCAGGTTCCCAGGCAGCGCCCCCGGAGCACCGCACCCAGGAGGCTGGGCAGGGACCCCAAGGTTACTCCTCAGTGATGACGGGCTCAGGCGGAGAAGCACTGGTCTCTAGCCGTCTGGGGGGTGAGCGTTCAGGGCTCTGGGAGCCTCACCCAGGCTCCCTCTTACCAACTGAGGTTGTCTGTAAAAGTTCACTGGAAGGACGCGTGACTGAATTAAGAAGTTTCAAACCTTCCAGTCTAGAAAAACAGCACAAGTAAATGTGCTGAGTGCTTGCTTTGAACTTGACCATGGCACAGCACCACCGCGTAACCCAGAGAGAACTTCCCAGCGTGGAGCCCCTTTCCACTCAGGGCACTTCACATCCACGAATTCCAGGAGCTTCACAGAGGCCCCACAGGGCGGGGCGGGGTGGGTCACGCCAGGGCCATGCCCACCCACTTCCAGGGAGGCCGCCCCAGACTGGCTCTGACTACCCCGAAGCTGCAGTCCTGATCCAGGAGTCCACGCCACCCAGATCAGGTTCCGAAGACCTGCTCTGCAGCCACAGCACCTCCCAAGGGATGAGAGGAGGAAGAAGAGCCAAAGAACAAGGGAGCAGGGTTCAGGGCATGGCCTGTGTACGGGGAGGAAGTCATGGCGGCCATCAGGTGGGAGCCACGGGGGACGCAGGTGTGATCAGTTTAAAACCCTCAGAGACACCTCCAGTGACCCTCCCTAGTCCCCGTCCTGTTCTGCTGGGGAACCCTGACTACCATCCACCAACTGTGTACTGTCCAGTAAAAGACTACTGTGCCAACTGCAGGAGGGTGTGTCTCCCCTCCGGGGCACTTAGATGCGCCTCGCGGGAGACTCGCCTGAGACTGAAACTGCACTGTGGGTCGTGGCTCATTGGCTCACTCAACAAACATAGGGTGGGTGATTTGCCCAGCCAAGGAACTGATGATTTGGCAAACAAGGCCCCTAAGCTCAGAGTATAGATTCTAGTGGGAGAAGACATGCATTCATTCAACAAATGCTTTCTTTGAGTATTCACTATGCACGAAGGCCTGGAGCTACAGCTGGCACAAAACCAAGCCCTTGCTGTTGTGCAGCTGATGTGTTAGACAATAGTTTTGCAGCAAGACACGTGACAGAGTTGGGATGACGCACCAGAGTAACATGGTAAAGAGCATGGGGACGAGGCACTCTCTTCAGATGGGTGGCCAGGAGCTACCAAGGGTGAGCAAGAGCCAGCCACAGGGAGAACTTTCAAAGTGGAGAAGTTGGGAAGGAACCCAGGTCTGCTGGGTGTCGTGGCACGTGCCTGTAATCTCACCACTCAGGTCACTGAGAGTCCAAAACCAGCCTGAGCTACATGGTGAGACCAGTCTCAAAACAAAAAAACAAAATAAAACAAAAGAACCCAGGTCTGTGGAACATGGTGTGGCCAGAAGCAGCAGAAGAATCAGAGGAGAGTTTTGTGTGAGCCAGCCGGGGAGAGAGGTGTGTGTTTTAAGAAAACCCTCTGGTAGCCAGGGCTGATAGCTATGAACACAGCCCCATCCCCAGTGCCAGGGTGCACTGGATGTGAACCAAAGACACAGCCTGGAAGTCTGAGCCACTGGGGGCTGCTTGTTACCAAGCACCATCTACCCATCCTGACTAACACATACACAATATAAACTACCTATAAATCCAAATGATTGCCATGCTTCTAGGAAGCTCAAGAGTAAAAGAAGGTGTGAAATTCAATGTCAGAACTCTAGGAGGCTGGGGTAGGAGGATCACAAATTCCACCCCATCCTAGGCAATTTAGCAACTTAGTGAGATACTGCCTCAAAACATAAAAAGGGCTGGAGATGTTGCTCAGTGAGAAGGCTTGGGGTTCAACTGCCCGTAAGCAGAAAAGAAGAAAAAGAAAGAAAAGAAAAGGCAGATCTAGCTAATGAGCTTAGTTTTTCTATAAGTGATCTAGAAGAAAGAGACACAGTCACAGCAGTGGTAATAGTCACACTGAGCTCACCACGTGCGGCGCTGTTCTAAGAGCCTCACAGCTCAGGGGGCGGGACCTGATCCTCAGCCCATCTCCCAGCATTCTCTGAAAGTGACCTCTTCACACCTGGCCAAGCAGGCAGCCTGTACTCAGCACAGAGCAGCCCTGGGGTTACCCAGCACCCACAACCTTTGAGGTCCTTGTCTGTCCTTCTCTAGCTCAGCCACAGAAGACTGAGAGAGGATGTCTTAGTTTCCTCCTTCCTTCTGTCCTGACCCGTGGCTTGAACTGCACACAGCTGACCCACCATGCTTTCCTCGCCAGGGAACTGTCGCCTGGCAACCACACTCATCAGTTATAAGATACACACTCATAAGATACACTCATGTAATGACTTTCTGCAGCTCACAAAGGCCAGAGAAAGGCCATCAGTTTTTCCTCCCCTAAATCAGGCC
>PVIC010008800.1:0-47267 GCA_004025085.1 Thryonomys swinderianus
TTTTTTTTTTTTTTTTTTTTTTTTTTTTTTTTTTTGCTTTTTGGAGACAGGGTCTTGCTTTGTAGTTCAGGCTGGCCCTGAGCTCACTATGGTGCCCAGGCAAGCCGCCGCGAACTCAGCAATCCTCCCGTCTCTGCCTCCCGAGTGCTGGGATTATAGGCGTGAGCCACCACGGCCAGCATTATATGTGGTAACCGGGGATCGAACTCAGGTCCTTACGCTTACAAGGCAGGCGCCGGAACCACTGAGCTAACCCTCTGGCCCCTGATCCTACATTTTTATGACAGAGAAAATATATGCAAACCAGAAAAATGCTCAGTGCAATTTAGTATTTGTATACAATAAAGTTCAGTAACATCTAGTATAAAATAGGTTTCAGGAGAAAGCTGGAGACAATAAATTGTTGGCAAATATGGTATATGACAAAGCAAAGTAGCATTTCATTTATATCCTGTGTGCATATAACTTGTATGTTCATGAAATTAGCATGTATCATCATTTCATAATGAGTACTGATGAGACCAAGGTAAAAGTTTGAGTCCAGAGAGGAGATTTCCTCAGAGACAAATGTAAATGTGCCATGATTACCTGCCACTTGTCTTTGAAGGAGGTAATGGATATTCTGCCCTTTCCTCAAGAATCGTGAATGAGACTTGAAAAACTTTGAGAGAGTATAATACGTGTCCTTTGGAGTTTGGAGATCAAAGTACACTATTCTGACCCTGGCATGCGAAAACAAATGGGTAAGAAGACAGATAAAAACAAAGATTACAGTAAAAATAATTCTATTACACTAAAACGGACCCATGTGACATTTCCCACAATAGTTGAAAAAAAAAAACACAGACTGTTTCAAGGTAAGGTTGATTATCATCGTCTTACAGCCCTCAGAGAGAGATATCAGCAGTAGTAACCGGCACTCAGGTTAAGGAGACTGGAAGTTCATTAGTAGAAATATAAAGGCTGAGGAAGAATTCTACGGGATCACCTAGAAAAACACATGTTTGTTAAGAGCACAGCAGGGGAGACGGTCTTGAGAAATTGGGAGTTGAAGAGGGGAGAAATCTGAAGACTAGTTGAAAGTACTATAATAGAAAGACTGTAGTGAATTTATATCAGAAACTGGAATCAGCACGAGACATTGGCTAGTCCTTTCAAGACTACAGTTTTTTATTTCTTTCCCATTTATATTTGCAAGAGTTAGGAAAAAACCTAATTGGTAAAGAAGTTTAAAATGTGCAAAGCTGGGCCGGAGGGTTAGCTCAGTGGTTCCGGCCCCTGCCTCGCAAGCGCAAGGTCCTGAGTTCGATCCCCGGTTACCACATATAATGCTGGGCGTGGAGACTCACGCCCACCAACCATCAACACCGCATACCACAATGCCGGACGTGGTGGCTCACGCCTGTCATCCCAGCACTCGGGAGGCAGAGACAGGAGGTTTGCTGAGTTTGCGGCGGCTTGCCTCGGCACCATAGTGAGCTCAGGACCAGCCTGAACTACAAAGCGAGACCCTGTCCCAAAAGCAAAAAAAAAAAAAAAAAAAAAAAAGTGCAAAGCTGCAAATTGGGGCAAAAAAATGAAAACATTATTCCCATTTTGAACTAATTTGACTAGAATCTTCATTAAGAGGAAATACGTTTTAATTGTTATGTAACACTAAATATTTTCATTAATGAAATGTGTTTCCATTTTTTTTTTTTTTTTGAGACAGGGTCTCACTTTGTAGTTCAGGCTGGCCCTCAGCTCACTATGGAGCCCAGTCAAGCCTCGAACTCAGCAATCTTCCTGTTTCTGCCTGCCGAGTGCTGGGATTATAGGCGTGAGCCACCACAACCGGCAGTGTTTCCAATTTTTAAAAATTATTTAAGAAGTCATTGGATATTATTCCAGAGAGTTTTCTCATATATCTTTTTAGTTATCTGTACTCAAACACTTACAATTAGCTATTGTTCTCATTCATTCATTCATTCATTTATTAGATAAGGTCTCTCTTTGGAGTCCAGGCTGGCCCTGAGCTCACTATGTAGCCCAGACAAGCCTCACACTCAGTAATCCTCCTGCATGAGGATCATTACAGGCATGAGCCACCATGCTCGGCATTGTTCTGATTTTTTATCAACAATAGATGACATTTACATGGTAACAACTTTATACACCTGTAAGGTTTATATACCCTTTTGACTAAGTTTTCTTTAATAAAGCATTACATTTTTAAGATATGTTCATTTTATCACATGATTAGAGATTATCTTCCTTCATGCTGTCATGTACTACACCTTTTTGTGAGTATAAGTCAATTTTTTAAACGCTCACTTTTAATACATGTCATGTAGTTTTAGATTTATCAGTGTGTAATGCCATCAGACCTTTTAAAATTTTAGGCATGCTGGTAGTTAGTTGTTTGTGTACATGTGTGTGTATGTGTGATTGCTTTTCTATACAGAATGATTCATAAAAAAAGAAAAGAATATCCAGGAAATAAAAGTATATTGATCACACTGGTTAAACTACATGATTAGCTGGGGATTTAACTCAGTGATTCCGGAGTCTGCCTGGTAAGCACAAAGTCCTGATTTCAATTCCTGATACCACATATCAATGGCAGGCGTGGTGGCTCACACCTATAATCCTAGTACTTGGAAGACAGTGGTAGGAGGATTGCTATAAATTTGAGGCTTGCCTGGACTACATAGTGAGTTTGGGGCCAGCCTGAAGTACATAGTGAAACCCTGTCTCAAATAACTAAAAGAGAAACGAAAAGAAAAACAACAACATTAACAAAAAACTACATGATAGTTCAAGGAGCTTATTGAAAAATAAGTATCAACATTTACTGCTAGAAGGCAGTTTACCATCAAAATGAACAAAGTAAAGCTTAAAAGTACCTCAGCATGCCAGGCGTGGTGGCTCACGCCTGTAATCCCAGCACTTGGGAGGCAGAGACAGGAGGATTGCTGAGTTCAAGGCTTACCTGGACTACATAGTGAGCTGAAGGCCAGCCTGAACTACAGAGCGAGACCCTGTCTCAAAAAAAAAAAAAAAGTACCTCAGCAAAATAATTTTCAAAAGTTTTATTCTTCTGAAGTTACTTTAAAACATTCTATTATCTTTCTTTTTATTATGCATACAGAGCTTCTGTGAGCACTCTGTGCCTGCCTAAGCTTAAATTAAACTAAAATAATTCTCATGATAGAAGGTAGACTTTGAAAATCTGATACCAGGTGTAGGGAATTGATGGATTATCCTAGAACTCTTGTGTCCAGAATAAAGTTGTACCCTTTATCAGGCAACTAGTTAACTATCTTCCCCTCAATCCTATTATCGCAAATGCTGCTATACACTATTTTTAAATAAATGTATCATAACTTTTCAGATTAATTTTATTTTACTTCCTGTAAAGGCTTATTTAAAGGGAAACAAAGTTCGTCTCTTTTAGCATCTCCAGATGGCCTCCACCAGACCTGCTGCCATGCCAAGTGTTCAATTCCCTCAAATGCTCCATTACGCCATGGTGCATCTATAATAAATAAAGGTTAAAAGATCACAGAAACAAGACCATATGCCCAGACATGTTGAGTGCACCTTGGCGATGGGAACGTAAGGACAGAGTCAGATGCGCCTTGCCAGCAAACTGGATGAGAATGGGGGGGGGGGGGGATTCTGTCATGCTGGAAGGAGAGCCAAGGAATAGTTTCCTTCAGAGAAGTGGCAGAAGAGTGGCCAATCACCCACCACTCTGCCAAATATTACTTTGACTGCCAGGAAAGTAACTGTTCAGCATAAAGATGGACGATTATCCACAGACTTTAAATTCTGCCAAGCATTCATGCCATCCCACAAAATCGACAGGGGACTGACTGGTTCTAGAATCCCCTTCATGTGACAAACACCAAAATCCAATGATGCTCAAGTCCCCAAGTGAAATGGCACAGTATTTTCATATAAGCTATGTAAGAGCTCAGTCATGCTTTAAATCATCTCTAACTTATTTAAAATACCAAATACAATGTAAATTATATATAAATAGTTGTTATAGTGCATTGCTTACTAATGACAGAGAAAATAGTCTGTATATGTTCAGCACAGGCTCATTTGCAGCTCTGGATATTGAACCCAAGACCCAGACTTTCTCACATGAGGTGAATGCTCAGCACTGAGCGCTATACCCAGCGCTCTCTCTCTCTCTCTCTCTCTCTCTCTCTCTCTTTTTCTTTTAAGACAGGGTCTCGCTTTGCAGTTCAGGCTGGCTCTGAGCTCACTATGGAGCCCAGGCAAGCCTCAAACTCAGCAATCCTCCTGTCTCTGCCTCCCAAGTGCTGGGATTACAGGCGTGAGCCACCATGCCTGGCACTGTGGTATGTGGTATTGATTGCTGGTGGGGGTGAGTCACCACACCCAGCATTGTATGTGGTTACTGGGGATTGAACTCAGGACCTTGTGCTTGCAAGGCAGGCGCCGGAACCACTGAGCTAAATCTCTGGCCCTACCCAGCTCTTTTAAAATAAATTTTGCTCCACAGCTAGTTGAAGACATAGATGTAGAATCCTTTAATAGTGTTGGCCATATGCTAAATTCCATCAGGAAAACCTTCCTTTTCTTGGGCCTTGTTTCAAAAGTTATCATTTCACATGGTCTTTGTGGTTTCTCTTTCTCACCCAGACATTTCTATCACTGTTCACTTTTCTCTGGGGAACGTACCACCTCGTAATCATGTATTTTATTTATTCATTCCATGAATTGGCCAAACACATCCATTACATTATAAAATTTGTCATAGTAGGATTTTTTTCTGCATATCTTGGTAACTTGCTTTTGGTAACCTGCTGCTGAGCCCATAGCAAGGTATTTGGTATATATTTGTGAGATGCATGGCTAAATAAATGAACACCTGGAGTCTACTCAGGTGCCAACTGGATTCCACTGCAAGGGAGAAATATAAATCAGCACATGACTTTAGGGAGTCTTCTAGGGCTCGCAGACCTTATCTCAGCAGAGCTCTCCAGGTAAGTACCTCCAATATATCAGTCGTTAATGTGTTCCAGGGATTGCAGTTTGAACTAGTTCAGAAATTCTAACTCATTGAATATACTATTCAATTTAGGGGATATAGACTATGAGCAGACATTCTTTATGCATTTATAAATTGAAATTGTTCTCATCTATTGGACTATTTTTATTACAAGAATAAAATTATTGAAGATAATTTACATAAACTATGTTCCAATAAATCTGCCTGCATTTGTTCAAAAATACCTGTTTTCTTTTAATAAACTATATATCTCAACATACATTTTTAAGTAGTGCACTTGACTTACTATCAGTAAGACAGTGATACCCTTTCTGGTAAATAAAATTTACATTATATTTTGAAGAAATGATAATGAAGAAGTATCAGGATTGTGCTGACTGAAACAACTCCTACTCAGTGCATGGCCAAAAATCACTATGGATAATATGGTGGAATTTTCATTTAGCTGAAAGATAATACAAATTGATAAACACTGAATGTACTATTTACCTAGTTACTTATCTTCACAATCATCAAAAGATGAATTAGATCATTGTCAGATCAAAGTTATGAAAAATGGGATTTAAATGCTCACCAAAAAAATGAAAAATGACCAAGAGTATATGCTTTCTGTAGTTTTCTACATAGAAAACAAAACAATTTTGATAAAGCCAAAGCTTTTACCTGGGCCTTGTCTTTTCTCGGCATGTATGTAGAGTCTGTGCTCGATCACAGCGACATGTTCATTTCTCACGGGGAGAAAACACAAACATCGAGGGCCATGAGAAAACTGATTTTCTTCATGGGAAGTTATTCTTGAGCCCTAAAAAGTTCTTAGACCTCCTCACATAAATGATACCTTTGTGCTCATGAGGGTTTTCTGGACTTAATACTCGTCACAAGCACTAAAAAGTTCAATAGTTTGGCAACAGAGCCTAGACATGATTTAGAATAGTGATTAAACTCAAGATGTTAAAACAAGGCTTATTTAAAGGAGCACAGGATCTGAAGCCAGATATTTAAACACTGACAGCTCTTTATAACTTTCTGCTTCTCTCATTTAGTGCTCTAAATGCGATACTCCACATAAAGTAGCACAGTGTTGAGTACATAATAATAACTCACTAACTGTTAACTAATGTTTTAGTTTGGATTGCTCTGACAAAACACTGCAGGTCAGGTGAATTAAATAAAAATAGTTATTCCTTGATATTCAATAAGCTGAGAAGTCCCAGACCAAGGTGCTTGCATATCCACTATCTAAAGAGGGCTTAGTTTGTGTTTAGCAGACAGAAGCCATCAATCATATGGTGGGGTGGAAGAGTACCCACTTCCTCCTCCTTCTCCTCCTCCTCTTGGTCCTCCTCCCTCTCCCCCGACCCTTTCCTCATTCTTCTGCTCTTCTTTTCTTTTCTTTTTCTTTTCTCTTCTCTTCTCTCTCATTTTTTTTTTTTGAGACAGGCTCTCACTTTGTAGTTCAGGCAGCCCTGAGCTCACTATGTAACCCAGGCAAGCCTTGAACTCAGCAATCCTCCTATCTCTGCCCCTTGAGTACTGAGATTATAGGCGTGAGCCACCACGCCCAGCACTGTGGTATGTGGTATTGATGGCTAGTGGGCGTGAGCCGCCATGCCCAGCACTGTGGTATGTGGTGCTGATTGCTGGTGGGCGTGAGTCACCACGCCTGGTATTGTTGCATGTGATTACCCTGATCAGACTCAGAAATTTGAATTTGATAGGCAGGTGCCAGAACCACTGAGCTAAATCTCCACCTCCTGCTCCTCTTTCTTTTTATGCAAGGACATCGATGATCATTATGTCCTCAACTTATAATCAAAGCTAGCATGAATCACTCCTCAAAAACTCTACCAGCAAACACAACGAGTATTAAATAAGAAGTTGATAGGATCTAAACACTTGTCTGTCCCACCCAGTTTTCATGAAATAATACAGTTATCCCACATATCTGTTCTTCTTAAAGAATAGGAAACAGCCAATAGATAAACGTTCCTGGGACAAACATGTATGCCAGTTATTTTAGAAAGATGAAAAGAAATGAGTTATTTCAAGAAATATCATGAGTTGTCATGTTATAGAGATACATCAGCAAATGAAAACTTTTATGATGTTTGAAATTTTCTTCTGCTTTACACATACGATTCTAGCACATAAAGACCCCCCTTAAAATTTGTTGTTTTTTGTTTGGAATAAAGGAAATGTATCAAGATCACCCTTACATATGTCCAAAATATGGTCTATCCACAATAAAATACCAACAGCTCACAGAAGCAATAAAATGGCATTCATTTGGAGTACGAGCTAAGACATGTACTTTGTTTCTTTAACAAAACAAAAATTTGCTTGAAAACAAATCATTATAAAACATATGTGAAAATCTGAAGTGATTTGGAAATAACTAATATTTTTCTTTATATGTTGTAATGTGTACAATATTTTCCTTCTTGTAAAGTACTTGTTGAGGAATACATTTTTAGAAGGTGATAATTTTAGTTACTACAAAATTATCACAGCATCCATACTTTGTAAAGTCATGAAAAATGTGGAGTTTAAAATATGTAATCAATCAAAAATAGTTCAATCTCCAATAGTGTGTGTGTGTGTATATAATTTCAGATTTTAAATATAAAACCATTTGGTAACAAAAATTTCAGTGTAATTATTAGCATTATATTAATTACTACATTACTGTTAACACTATATTAATTCACTATTGTTTTCACTAAAAGCTGAGAAAGATATTTTCTTCACAGTAATTTATCTGGAGAACCATATTTTTATGTTGAGTAACAGCCATGACATCACATAATATCCACATATCCTACAAAAATCTTATCAGTATATACTTTTACAAAGCTAGTCTCCACTGCAGACTGCTTTTTTGGAAGAAGTATATATTTTGAACTAAAAATATGAAAGTAAATGTAGATTAGAAAAAGGAATGGAGTTCTGAACAGAGCCAGTGCTTTGGACTCATAATGTGTGTTAAATTCATTTAATAATGATTTTAATGTTTCCAGTCATCTTACAAGTGTTTCCACAGAGTACATTTTTTATGGAGATTAGAGAATTTTCCTGTATAGCTACCAATAAACACAACCTGATGATTCTCATTTTGTATTCATATTGGCCAATGAAAAGCTTTGGCTCGTGTGTGTGTGTGTGTGTGTGTGTGTGTGTGCACATGTGCGCGTGAGCATGCATGCACGTGTGTGTTTCTATTTTAATTTCTAAACAATGTGAAGTATTGGCAAGAGACATTTTTCCCATTCAAAAGTGATGTGAAATAAGACAGAAGTTTGATGGTGACTAAGACACAAAATCAGGCACCACGATTACTTTGTATCTTCTGCTTCTGTACCTCTGGGCTAAAACAAACAACCTTGGGTTGAAAATGTTACATTGTGGCTGATGTTTACTAAGTAGGGTTACATCTGTGTTAAACACATAGAGATAATTCTGTCATTGTTCCCTAAACAATATGATCTAAAAACTTTTTACATGGTTTTTAGATTCTAAAAACACCTAAGAAAATTTTTGTGTATGGTAGAGATGGGAGTGTTCTAAACTTTCAAGGTTCTAAAACCACAGTACAGTGGTTTTAGAGCTACTCTCACCTGGGCTGGGCCACAGGTGAAAGAACTGAATCAGTAGAATACAGTCCACAGCAGATTTAGCTCAGTGGTTCTGGCGTCTATTCAGCAAGTGCAAGGTCTGGAGTTCGATCCCCAGCACAACATAGCACAATGCCAGGCATGGTGGCTCACGCCTGTAGTCCCAACACTTGAGAGGCAGAGGCAGGAGGATTGCTGAGTTCAAGGCTTGCCTGGGCTACATAGTGAGCTCAGGGCCAGCCTGAGCTACAAGTAAGACCCTGTCTAAAATAAAAAATACAGTGCACAACCACTGTTTTCTTAGAAATGGCATTTCTTCCAATAAATAGCAGTGACACTAGTAGCCATCCTTTCCACGCTTGCTGCAGTTCATCTTCTCCTACAGTCACAAAGCACCTTGCCTTGACGAAGCTCATGACCACACTGCCATGTGACTCTTTCCACAGGGGCCACTCAGGGACCTCCCTGACCACACCTGCGGAGGGCTCTGGGAGCTTCTTCCCTGGCCTGTGAAGTAATCATGACGCATGCCAGTGGGACTCCCGAGGATCTCCTGCCACGAGCAGAACAAGACCTGCACGAGCAGAGGATGTGTGGACTGGGGACGGCTGAGCGTTCGCCATGCCACACACACATTCTAAAGCACAGCTGAGTGCACAGTTCTTCCAGTGCATCTTCACAGTTCATTCAATTCCTTTCCCCTTTTTAACAAGTTAAGCACAATTATTCTTTGCCCTCCGGGTAGTTCTGTGATGAGCTAATAAGCTATGTTTAATAGAGATAGTCAATATTTAAATGTAGTCTTCAGAGGATTAGATATATTATCAGGTGAAAAAGTCATATACAAAATTATGTCTGTGGTATCATTACAGATATGTTAAATTATTTTTTTTTTTAGTGTGAGAAATAAAGAGTTTAAATAAGGGTCCAAAAATACAGGTATTCAGACATGGGAAGAAATTGTTAAAATGAAAATGGAAATAGGGAAGAGTGGGAAAGAAAAGGATGAGAAAATAGATGAATAGATTAAAAAAATAAAGAATAGATGGAAAAATGGACACAAATTTTGGTAAATAAGAGGGGAAGAAGGATTGAAGAGGGGAGGAGAATGGGAAAAAAGCAAGATTTATCATGTACAGATAACTTCCTATGATGAACGTTATCCATAATCTACCAATAAAGTTAAAAAAAACATTAGTTGAGAAAAATTGATCTTATGAGGTGGCACATGCCTATGTCTCCACACTTTTTGATCATGAGGAAAAAGACTTCAAGTTGGAATCCAGACTGAGAGATTTAGACATTTTCTGTCTCAAAACAAAAAAAGAGAAACAAGACTATGCTGTAGCTGAGTTCACAGGCACGGAAATCCATATTCAGTATTGAAAAAAGTTTCCATGCATCACTAGGACAAGAAGATATATAATCAACAATACAAACTTAACTTTGAGATATTTATATAGAGAAGCAAAAATAGCAACAGGATAATCTAGAGTAAAAGGCACATTTCTAAGGTGTCATCAGGCTCAATTTATGCCACTAAAAAGATTGCCTCCACAACTGGGTATATTCATTAAGAAACAATATTGAATAATAATAAATGACCTATAATACATCTCTATATTTTTTAATGTTTTCTATATGCTTCCTAGACTAACATTTTACTTGAACTCTCAAACTATAAGTATGAATGCAAATTGTTTATATTCTTGCTTTTCAAGAGTCTTAAGATTTATACACTGAAGAATAAAAACAATTAGAATGAATATTGGTGATAAATATTATTTCAATTATGAGCCTGAGAAAAATAATCAATATCTAGAAGTCTGGACTAGGTGCACAATATTTTTTGATACATCACATGTCCTTTAAGGGTAAGAAACTATGCATTTTTAACTTCTGTTTATATAATAAGAAGTCTAGAAATATCTTTAACATATGAATTTAAAGTATTCTATAGATTTGAAGAACAAGGGATTATCTACATATAAAGAGGGTTTCAGCAACTTTTTTTTTTAACCTTCCTCCTTTAAACACACTTGTTTTGATATTCAGTGTCATAATTCCTGGGTCTTTCAAATCAGTTATAAGTTCACAGTTCATGTTAGAGGTTTATGAAGTAGAAGTAAGCAGCTCTCTATAAAAGGTTAATATTTTATTATTTCTTAAATCCATGTTTTGTCATTTTATATAATTTATCCCATTAAATATATTTATATTTATTTATATTTTTAGGATAAATGAACTAAAAATCTTTGTTCTATTTCTTATAATTAATTTTTTGTAATGAAAGTAAATATAAATGTGAAGACTCTAGATTATGATTAAGAAAACAAAACAACATGTGATATAGTTATTATGAAGACAGTTTCCAACCTAACACTTTTGCTCACTTTAATCATAATGAGATAATTTAAGGGGCCAAATTATCTAATTTTTTAAATTGAGCAGTGAAGAGAACAAGGCAAAGAATGTTTTCCAAATTACATTTGGTAAAAGTTTACATAGCTCCTAAATTTTGGGTAGCAGGAGGCATTCAGATTATTTATGGACAAAGTCTTACCCTGTAATGGTGATACAAAGCATGAGGTGGGAAATCCTCCCTGTGAAAAGACACTTTGGGAAGCTGACTAACCCATCTTGAGGGGGAGGGGTGAGGGTCCTAAGTGTATACAAGCACAAGGGAATTATCTTTTAAACTGGGGGAAATAAATTTATCAGGGTTTACCTTTATATGAAAAGCTGTTCTTATAATCAAATTTAATTTTTTATATTTACTGTCAAATGGTGAATTCTGTGAAGTGACACCTTGTATATATGGGCGTGGCTTAGGCCAAGAACTCTGAATACTTTTTTTTAATAACACTTAGCACACTCAACTGGACATTTACTTGGATCACCACATTTTTTTGTCCAACAAAATATTCAATTCAGAATTTGGATGATATATTGGAGATTAATATTTTGCAGAAATGTGGCCTTTAGAAAAAAGAATGAGCAATCACTCTGTTCATATTAATAATCTAAGATTATTATAAATATGCTATGTGAAGTTTTTCTCTTTCTGCAGTTTTTAACAAGATGGATACATGGTTAAATGTAGATTTTAAATAGTACAGGGACAAAGAGGTAGGATACAATATTACAATTTTCAAATTTTCTTAAATCTATGTGCCAGGTTTCTTACTAAAAATAAAATGTGCATTTTGAGTTTGCTCAAATTAATGAATTTTAATGTTGGAAGTAAGTTTGGCTACCATCTCATCCTTTTTTCCTAGAGCAAGATTTCTTACACACAAGTCCTCACTAGCTTGTGGATAACATGACCAGGTATCTTTTTAGCTTGTTGACCTGAAATAGCTTCTTTCTAACATCTTGGTTCACAGGCTATTCTTAGGAACATCACACCTATTCTGACTGCTCTTTCCTCAGGACAGTCTCTTCAAACAGCTGAGAACACACATATTGCCCACGTCAAAATCTCCTTCTCTCCAGAGAACACATTCTAATTTCTTCCATCATTTCCCAGCTGATAGAGATTGATCATCATCTGCTCACTTTTTTCCCAGCCACCCACAGGTTGCTAATGTCCCTCCTCCAGATGGCCTCTGACAGAAACAGAGCACAGGCCCACTGTGCAGCCTTCATTCTAGAAAGTATTTCCTAACAGTTTTAGAAGCCAGCTTTTCTATTTTCATTTAAAATTTTTGTCTTTGGTTTTTATTTATTTTGCATATCATTTTCATTTTTTGTCTGCTGAAAAATGACCCTCATGGAGCCATTTTCTATTTAGATGTAGTAATACGACTGCTGGCACAGATGGGACAAAAGCTTAAACTTATCTGGTTTCAATTTTATTTCACTGAAACATTATGCTCCTCAAAATAAGAATAAACATTATAATAATTTTTTTTTTTTTTTTTTTTTTTGGAGACAGGGTCTCACTTTGTAGTTCAGGCTGGCCCTGAGCTCACTATGGTGCCCAGGCAAGCCGCCGCGAACTCAGCAATCCTCCTGTCCCTGCCTCCCGAGTGCTGGGATTACAGGCATGAGCCACCACGTCCGGCACTGTGGTATGCGGTGTTGATTGTTGGTGGGCGTGTCTCCATGCCCAGCATTATACGTGGTTACCGGGGATCGAACTCAGGTCCTTGCGCTTTCGAGGCAGGCGCCGGAACCACTGAGCTAACCCTCAGGCCCAACATTATAATAATTTATTGAACTTGAATGCTGCTCTCTACCTCCTTTTTAAATAAAAAATGCATTCATAGTTTAAATGATAAGAAAATGATACAGTTCACATTTGTACAAAGTGAATAGTTTTTGAAATGTCTATTCTAACTTTAGAAATTATGGATAAAACTTTTAGTATTAACAGTTTATCATTATAGCATTGATGCAAGTCTTCCATCTATAACCCCATACTTCACTGTTACCTTCAAATCTAATTATAAAAAGTAGTTCATGAAAACCTACAAGTCAATTTACATTCTCAAGTTAGTAATTTTTAGAATGTTTTCAATTCTGCCAAATTTTATTATTAGAAATTTGTATATTATTTTCTCATGCTTAGGACTCTTTGTAATATGTCTTTACTACTAATAAACACTTTGAAAATATGAAAAACATCTGCTCAACATTAACCATAATTCAGTTGCTTCTAAATACATAATTTACTATTTTATAAAGCAGGGTGAGATATTCTTCAATCAAATTTAAGTATTTCTATTTTCTTTTTTCTTTTTAAATTCAAATCTCAATTACTGTATCAATGCCTATTTAGGTGGTGATTACACAAAGTATTACTTCACTTCTTCTGCCCTTTCCCAGTAATTTTCTTCATCCATAGTTTCCCACTCAATTTTTAAAATTCCAAATTAGGAAGTCTGAACTCAAGGTTTACATCCTTGATTATCCTATCACTGAAATTTTGTTGCTTCACTAATGACAAAGTAAGACCCAAATTTTTCAGGAAGAAGACTTTCTGTTGAAGTCTCTCTTGTAAGCTTCACATCTGAGAATTTGGTAATTCTTCATTCATTTTTAACAGTTTGCATGTAAGGATCTCTTTCACAAGAAAAAGTCACATGCATCTACTGGATACAGTCCTCATTGAGTTCCACAACACTACTGGAAATATTCTGATTATTCTAATTTTATGGACTGTAGAACCTGAAACAATAAAAGTTTGATTCAAATCAGGAAATTTTGAATTAGCAGATGTGAGTCTCATATCCGTGCTTTCTGATAGGAAATACTATATCATTCCATGTTTGCAAACCTGTTTTTGTTTTTGTTTTTGATCTGCTTTCTTTGCAGTCCTGAGGACAGAATCAAAGGTCTTCCACTGAGCTACATTACTATATCAGAGTTCACTATAGGAAAAAATTTAATATAAAATATCTTTATGATTCCATAGAGAGTCTCCAATATAGGATTATAATCGCCACCTGCAAAAACAGGGATAGAAGAATGCAATATGTTCATCTGCCAGGTTGAAGTCCTAGAGTTCATTGCAGGGTCCAGTGGCTGAAGGACATGAAGACACCGGTTTCAAGTTTATCAGCTGATGCCACCCACACCCAAAGTGGGTCTTTCCAGGACAGTTTGTGGCTCATGTGTCTGTGATTCAAACATTCACAGAGCTTTACTCACCAGCTAGGCAACTCTACTCTGGTCTGGTTGACATATCACAATTAACATTCACGATTTCCATTCAATTTTTTAAAACAGGAACTCACTAAGTCAATAATTTGACTAGGATAAACGCAAAATTCCCATCTTCTTGTTTCAGCCTCCAGGCTTAAAGGTACAAGTGCTTCTTTGTTTAGAAGAGGCATAAAATTCAGGCTTCAAATTATGGGTTATGAATAATATCATCAAATTATGGGTTAAGAATAATATCAAATCAAATGATAAACACTAGTAATTAGGGTTTACATATATTAACAAATTCAGATAATTTATTCAAGGAAAACTGTATTGTGTTTTGTTAATGTATTAAGACGTTTTAAGTCAATACACAATTGTGTATTTATTATCATTATATTCAAGTAAAATACTGAAAGCTATTTATTTCAGTTTGATGTAGCATAAAAATCCTATAGCACAGAAATAGCATAAAATCAATAGCATAAAAATCCTATCCCAGAGAAGAATCCTTTTTAATTACAAGATGCTACTGAATTCTTATTTAATCTACTGTTAGATTTTTATCTTATTTATAAATGATATAACACACAAGTATTATAATAAAGCATCTAGTTAATTTATAAGATCTAGAGTACTTTAATCATCTTACAGTAAAACACATGTAGTGAATTATTGTTTAAAAGGTCTTGACTCGCAGGCATGACAGTGATGGAGAACAATACATTGGCAAGTTTGTAGCAGTTTATGCTCATTTTTTAAGTTCCAGCAGTCTTCTATACAGGCCAAGCAAGGGAATTAAAAGGACTTTGTGTAGGGCATGTTATTCCTGTTTTTTAAAAGCTTTTAAACAGTGTTATATTTTTTATGACCTTTAGGTACCTGATACTGTTTTACATATACAACCTGCGTTGTTTGTGATATATGATGGGAATGTCCTTTGACAATAGTCTTTGCCATGCAAATCTGTTAATGGGATGTGTGTGTGTGTGTGTGTGTGTGTGTGTGTGTGTGTGTATGGTGTGGCGAACTTGTGAGTGGTTAGTATGTCCATCCTCGGTATGTAGTTAGGAATTGGGGAAACATGAACATCACAGGGATGTGAGGCCAAATGTCTAAAGTCATTTTGGCTGTCTGGACCATAAGGCAGTGACCTCTATATCTTTTTATGTACATAAGTAGGTCTTCTTGGGACATGGTCTGGATTGTCATGGATCCGTGCTAACTCATCTTCATCCAACAATGCCAGTATATGCCGTACGTTTTTTGGAGACTGGTATTTATTTTACATGTGGCCTCTGTTCTCCCAGAGGGGTCTATAGCAACCAGGTTATTTCGGCCTGTCGCTTAGTATGAAAGCCTGCCAGTGTCAGCACAGGGGCTGTCTTTATCTTTGGGTTCATGGGCCAGTATCATTGGTCAGGGTGCAACTGTTTTCACAGAGACAACACATCTAAGAGCAGTCCATTTAGTTTCTTTGTATTTAAGTCAGCTCTTATCAGGCCTGTCCAGATTCAGTGTTGGCTTGTTTTTAAGGGACAAAGTTTGTCCCTATGGGCTTGGCCTTGTTTGTTTCAAGGCTGGGTTTTTCTAGTTTCTTTTCTTTTTTTGTGGTTGGGTTTTTCATGGGTATCGTCTTACCTTGGCACTTTAAGTTGTCCAGATGTGCCAAAGCATCTATCCATCATGCATCAGTCTATAAAAGATATTAGCAGGACTGTCACCAAGTGTCAGCTGGACTGCTGGCCACCACCAGATCTTTTATATGTGTTGTGAGTAGTAGTTTTCTGTTTGTCTGTTTGTTTTTTACCAGGGCTTCTACAGCGACCAGCAAGTATCATGTGGCACTGTTGATTTCATGCAGCCCACTTAGTGGAACTAGATAGGTTGTCTATTTTGTGACTTGCTTTGGAAAGTCACCTGTGGGCTGGTGTCACCAGCCAATTTATCATAGTATGGAACTCATTCCATGGACCAGCCTCTGTGTGTCTTGTCAAATGTGGCACATGGTGGGGTCCCTGCGATGTTGGCTGATTGAGCCATCTTTTGTGCGCTTATCTCTCTGCTGTCAACCCTTTCCTCTCAGAGCCGTGGAGGCACTGTTTTGCATGGCAAAAGAGACTGAAAAAGAACTAGGTCATCCTCCCTAGTGATTTATGGTGGGGAGAGGAATTTGAGTTTATAGCATTTTTAAAGTTCATAAAACATCTCCAGGTATCAGGCAGACGGCCCCCCAATTCTTGGGATATTTCCAAGCTGCTAATAAAGTTGCTACTGGCAACTAGAAAGAGGCTGATGGACACACTGTAGTAACTCCCTGGGGCTCCTACCCATTGTCCAGCGTGGCCATGGTGGGGACACTCACCTGGCCAACATGCCGTCTATGCCAATTGTTAGGGATGGTGGGCTGAAGGAAGGTCTGTTGGCCCAGGGTCCCAAAAAAGGAATATGCATTGTGTGAGTTATTTTTTATCACTGCTGAGACAAAATACCCAAGACTCAAAATTAGAGGGAAGAGATCTATTTGGTTTACAGTCCCCAGAGGTTTCATCCCACAGTCAGCTGGCCTCAAGAAGAGGATGGCGTGCAAGCACTGAAGAGGAGAAACAACATGGCATGTGGAAGGCATAAAGGCAAAGGGGGAGGAGGTTTATCACACAGTCCTCTCTCTTTGATTCCATCCAGACTACCAGGATTAGGGTGGATCAGAGCACAGTACAACTATGGCTGGAGGCACATTCATTGAAGGCCAGGCCTGAAGATAAAGATGGAATTACTAGGCCTATATCCCTCCCTAAGGTATACAAGAGAAACTTTAATAAGTATAAAGTTCAAATAGGCACCAGTCACCAGGGTAGAGGACCCGGATCTTCTGACTCATCTATTTCAAAGAAGGTCCAAATGTACATTTGCTATGTGACTTGCTTCCTCATTAGATCAATATTACATAAGTGACTATACTCATAATCTTATGAATGATAATGTTGTTCTTATATTGTACCCACCTCACAGTTTTGTACCTACCCAGTGATTTTGTTGTATAAAATTTCCTTTATAAAGTGGGTTCACTGGTAACTCATTTTCTGGGTCCCCTCTTGTCTCTCTCAGGAGTTATATCTCAGTAAAATTTTTGTACCCTTAACTTCCATTGCTCCTTAGAAGCATATCCTTTCTGGGGAACAAGAGTTCAGCATTCCAGACATCTAGCACTTTGGAAGTTATGTTTAATTTCCCTATATCATTTGGAGGTTGTCTATCAATATTAGTTCAATAAGATGGATGATGACACATGGCGATGTTGTTATAAATCTACATTTCCTTTTTTTTTTTTTTTTTGAGACAGGGTCTCACTTTGTAGTTCAGGCTGGTCCTGAGCTCATTATGTAGCCCAGGCAAGCCTTGAACTCAGCAATCCTCCTGCCTCTGCCTCCCAGGTGCTGGGATTACTGGCAAGAGCCACCACACCCAGCTATCTGCTGTATTTTTACATCATCACTCATTATTTTCTCCAATTTTGTAATTGCTCTTCCTAGACTCCTTTCAGATTTTCCTTTTATCTGAATCCTATTATTATATGAACCACAGTATTCTTCCTGCTTTTAAGTTCTTTAAACTATCATTATGTCCTTTAGAGTATTATATCAATGTAGACTTCCAAATTTATATTTCCAGACAGTTAAACTTTTTGTCTACAAAGTCATGTGACTTATCACTATATTTATGCATTCACTGTAAGTCAGATATTTGTCTGAAAATGAAACCACTGACTTCTCTTCAAACGTAAACATGCTTCCAACCATCAGTCTCAGCAGTAAACACTTCTTCTTTCTAGTTTCCTGTGTAACTCCAATATTCCAGTTCCTCAGGACTGAAAAATAGGAATCATCTTTTTCTTTTTACTTTTTCTCACAGGTAATATTTAATTCATCAACAAATCCTGAATACACCAAGTCATGACATTCCTCAAGTCAAATTTTTCTACTAGTCCAGCACCGTAGTGAGTGCCTGTACTCTTATCCTTCCAGGAGGACAAGGCATCAGAATCCCAAGTCTAAGCATAGCCTAGGCAATATGGTGACTTAGCCTCACATCATCTCAAAGTAATAAGTAAAAGGCTGAGGATGTAGGTCAGTGTAAAGACCCTATGCTCAGTAACCAGTACTGGATAATAAAAAAAAAAAAAAACAAAAAATACTCTATCAGTTTGTTTCCTACATCATAGATAGTAAGAGCTAAACTGGTCAAAACACCTGATACTCATATATTTGAGTTTTTTTTTCTTTTGTGTTATTGGTTCCTTGATTTTATCCATCCATCCATCCATCCATCCATCCATCCATCCATCCATCCATCCATCCATCCATTCATTTATCTATTATTCTATTTTTCCATTCCCTAGCATGCTAATCTCCTTAACTCCTTTTCACTTCAAGTCATGGCAAATTATATAATTCTGCCACCATATAAACCATATAGGTGGCACTCAACTCCTTCTCATAACAGCAGGAGCAAATTTTAACAGAAAATTTTCCCATCTCTTAGAAAAAATAAAAAGGCAAACAATTCACCATTCTAAAATTCCCTTTTTAACTTAATTATTTCTTCTAAATTAAAAAATTTGAACCTTTTTTTTTTTTTTTTGAGACAGGGCCTTGCTTTGTAGTTCAGGCTGGCTCTGAGCTCACTATGTAGCCCAGGCAAGCCTCAAACTCAGCAATCCTCCTGCCTCTGCCTCCCAAGTGCTGGGATTACAGGCATGAGCCACCACGCCTGGCAAAAAATTTGAACTTTTAATTTCTTCATTTATAAATGCTTCTATTTTCATACTGAAAGGATAATTCAAGAGTAAATTTTTTAAAACTACTAGTCATAATTCCTGTATCACTCATAATAAATACAAATATATGAGTTAATAAATTAAATATTCAAAATTATAAAATGCTAACAAAATCCCCAGCAGAAAAAAATACTATTTCTGAGAAAGTACATGACTTTTAATTTTTATTGTAAAACTTATCAAATAATTAAAATTCTGCCCATAATATATACATTTTTAAAGGTTCTTATGAGATTCTATACATCTGGAGTTTTCATACAGCTGAGTATTAGAATTAGTTGGGATGTGCTACCTGCTCAGAAAACGTAAAAAGTTACCAAACAAGTTCACCACATTTCCCTTCTAACTTCAGAAGGCATTTACATATGTATCAGCATGTGATTTTACAATTATCATTAAACTTTTTAAAATCTGGAAATTCTTACCAAAACTTATGTCACTAAGAATTTAGGTTTTACTACTGTGATTATCTTATTGATCTTTCTGTTTGGTTTAATGGGACATTTTAGATTTTACTCTTATTTAGTCAATCAGTTTGAAAGACATCTTTAAAAATGTGAAATAATTGAGAAAAATTACCTTCTCAAAATGAATTTATAACATTACAAACAAAAGACAAATATTAAGTAGATACTATATGTTCCACAAGTCTCCTACCAGGCTGACACACCTGGGTGAAACTATTCATGTAATCTGACTTTGAACACACAAGTTTTTCACTTTATATGAATATTTCATAAAATGAAATATTTTGTAAATAAATTGAATTTGACAGCTTCATACTGTCAAATTTCATACTGTCAAATTTCATATTGTCATAAATGAAAAAAGTAAATAGCTAATTTGACATTAACAAAATAATTTTCATAGGGTTGTAAAAACGATGCAATCATACAATAAAAATATGGTGGGGGAGGAGATTTAGCTCAGTGGTTCTGGCACCTGCCTCACAAGCTCAAGGTCCCTGGTTTGATCCCTGGTAACCATATATAACAATACTAGCCATACTGATTCACATCCAGCAGCAATCAGTACCACACACCACAATGCCGGATGTGGTAGCTCACGCCTGTAATCCCAGCACTTGGGAGGCAGAGGCAGGAGGATTGCTGAGTTCCAGGCTTGCCTGGGCTCCATAGTGAGCTCAGGGCCAGCCTGAACTACAAAGTGAGACCCTGTCTCGAAAAAAAAAAAAATTGTTTAATTTATCAGTGTATGGTAATATATTCCTCCACTAAATTGAAAATAAAATCAATGTAAAAGCAAGATTAAGGTCCAGATTGTAGAGAAGAAAACACACATTCATCTAAGATACCAACTGCAATGTCCTGGGTATTTTCATAGAATCTGACCTCGTTTTAATTCTACCTCGCCAGCAGATGCTATTTTCTCTCTAATCCATGATCCTTCATCCTCCTAAAGCCAGTGAGGCCAGTTTTGTGCTTGATGACATTTTTCCCATTTTCCCACCTCAAGGATCCACAGGGCATCACTGCTACTTTGTCTCCAGACTTTCCCTAGAAGTGCTGCCACCTGCTCTACAACATGGGTGGCTTCAGCAGTACTGACTCTAAACCCAGCCCTCAATGAATGACACCAAATTGGAGATTTTTTAATAATGTTCAGTTCATTTGCCACAAATCATGAGCTAGACTGTAAGATCTGCTGGAATTTATGTCACAGAGGTTTCCATGGCTGTGAGAGTCTAAGAAGTATCAAGAGCAGGAGGTTTGCCTTTTGTCACTCAAGCCTTGTCTGTAGTGGCATTTGTGTGTTTGTTCTTATTTAACTCTCAGGTCGTGATCTCATTCTTTTAATTCAAAACTTCTTATATGAGAATACATTAAACCAAGGTACATGGTGCAGGTATATGGGTGAAAGAGAGACAGGGGCAGAAAGTGAATGAGTTGAGGATTACTTTGAGAGTATTATCTTTTTTCTTTCTACCAAAACAGGTTATGGTGAGGACAGTGATGTGAAAATCTATCATCATTAACTCTGTTGGAGAGTTTTGGAGAAACTACCGAGGATTAAATGATCTGGAAAACTCAGTCTTTGGGAAAGTGTAATTGTATTCATCTCTTTTTTCTACTTTTATGTAGTACCAAAATCTTAGAACAATATGATTAGGTATAGTGACTTGTAAGTACAAAAGTAATTTTTCATCTTCTCTTTAGCTCAAATAAAATCTGAGATATTTTATATTTCTATTAATGTTTTCTACATTCTAGTTTAGTCTCAGATATCATTAATATCATCATATTTTTAGAAGCTGTATTTAGGATATAATTATTATAATTTATTACAATATCGATATCAAATGTAGATTAAATCTATGATGAAGTAGTCAAGCTAATCCTACAGACTCCCATCATTCTACAAAGCAAAATGAGAATTTGTAAGCACTATAAGCATCCTCAAACCTTAAACTTCTTCATTCCCTGACTTATCTATTCTATTTCATGAAGAAGAATTAGCTCGTCTCCTTAATTACAGATGATTATAACACTTGTTGAAAGTATTGTTTCTTCCGTTTAACTCTAACATGCAAAAAGAGTGTGCTTTACACAATAACTACCTCAACTTGCCTAAATTAACTTTAAAATGAAACTTAAAGCTTTTTAAAAATAACGTTTACAGGGCCAGAAATTTAGCTCAGTGGTTCTAGTGCCTGCCTAGCAAGCACAAGGTCCCTGGTTGAATACAGTCACCACATATAGCAATACCAGGCATGGTGACTCATGCCCACCAGCAATCAGTACCTCATTCCACAGCGCCGGGAATAGTGGCTCACACCTGTAATCCCAGCACTTAGGAGGCAGAAGCAGGAGGATTGCTGAGTTTGAGGCTTGTGTGGGCTCCATTATGAGCTCAGGGCCAGCCTGAACTACAAAATGAAACCCTGTCTCAAAAAACAAAACAAAACAAAACAAAAACATTTATAATTATAAGAGAACACAACTGACTAAGCACAGGGCTGGTTCCACTCTGTGTAATTTAAATGATAGCACTGAATTTCTGTGGAGGATTTAGTATGTCTTCCATACCTAAATTAGTCAATAAAAAGTATCAATTTCTGAATAACAATGCAAAAAATTGATATTTTCACATTAATTTAAAAAAGAATGAAAAGTGCTGGGTCAGGTGAACAATATCAATCATGATATAATATTACACATTTTAAACTTCAGAATATTTCCTCCTAAAATTTACTAAATTAGAAACGTGTCAATTGGAAACAATTTTCAGTATAGAATTTCCCACCGTACATTAGCTGAAGAGCTACTTCCTAATGTTGACACAATGCCACTGAAGACTACAGACCATCACCTAAAGGTGATCTAACATTTGTAGAGACATAATTGTCAATCATCCTCAATCACATTTGAAATTTCACATTGTCCTTATCATTGTTCCCACAAAAAATAAGAGGAAAACTTTCAAATCTGGATAAATAATTTGCAAATGAGTCCTTCTGTACATACTACAAACAATTTTTGCAATTGTACATATCAATCATTATTCATGTGCTTTTTTCTCTACTTATTTTTATTAAATTTAATTTATTGGTGCATTATATATACACATCACAATTATACTCCACATTGAGAATTTGTACCAGTATATGGCATAACAATGATCACTTTTCCCTTCCCCTACATTCCCTACAAACCCCTTCCCCTATATACAAAAGCTTTGTTTCTTTTTTTACCATCAATTTTTTCCCTCATTATTTACCCCTAGACCCCATTTCCCTCTGAATATTTACTATTCTACAATATTGATCATTGCATTCTAGAACACATTTACAACTTCTGTTTCTCATACCAGAGAAAAGATATGCTATTTACACATCTGTGACCTATTTGTTTCACTTATGAGTATGTCCTTAAGGTACGTCCATTTGAATATAAATGACTCAACCTCATCATTCTTCATGGTAGAGTAATACTCTGTTTTATAACAAAACTACACCTTCTAGAGTAGACTAAGTTCAAGCCATAGTGGTAATGCACAGCCAAGTTGCAATGTAATACTGAACTTTAAAAGTGCTATTTGAGTAATCAAAGTAGAAGATATAATATACATGGGTATCAAACACTTATGCTATATATTTCATTTCATACAAGAAGAGACTGAGGAGTATTGTAGAAGCAGTAACGTTTTACCATGAGTTTGATTATGAAAAATGGGAAAATTTGGAGCAAAACAAAAGCCAAATGTGGACCAAAAACAACCAAGAAATTAGATAAAAGTGGGGTAATGCACTTTTAAAGATAATGAGTTATCAAGACAGAACACAACATAAATATCTTTGGGGATAAGTGTTGCCTCAGTTAACTATTGTTTTAAACAACCTTAAAATTTGATGTTTAAAAATAAGTCATTTTTTATCACTTTTTATATCATTTGGATGAAGGTAACTCCCATGGTTGGGTTTAGATGGAAAGTGTCAGTAGGGGTGGCTCAATTCCACCTCTCTTTTCCTTTTTATTCCTATATCAAAGAAAGAAGAGCAACCAACATGAGTAGGAGAGACATTTAGTCTCTTAAGACCCAACCTCAGGGTTAGTATACTGCTATTTTTCCTGCAATTGGCAAGTCACCTTGGTTAAAGTCAATTATGTTAGATTAATTTAATGTTTTAAAGTTACACAAGATAAAAGCAACAGAAAGAGGATTAGGACTTTTGAAATGGGATCCTCCCATCCATCTACATGATACATCTCTGTTCTTATGCACTGTCTTCTGTTTTTTAAAACATTTGATGTGATGTGATGTGATGTGATGTGATATGTGTGTGTGTGTGTGCGTGTGTGCATGCACCTGTTGGTTTAAGGTATTTTCCTTATTTGTCAAGATTAGGTCATAAAATAAAAATCAAATGAAAATATTTCAAAAATAAAGAATTTTAGTTCTTACATGATTAAAACCATTAGAGTGTGGAAGAAACAAATGTTAGGAGATTGCTAAATCTTAGATAAACTGTGCTCTTCCAAAAGTCAGAAATGGCAGGAAGTCGAGACAGTCATTGGCAATGAGTGCTGTGTTGTCCTTGAGACCTGTGAATTCAAGAAAAGCATCCCAAGCTAAGGTTGCTGCAAGGACGATGACAAGCCTTCTACATCTCCCACGCCTCCTCCGTCTCAGGAGTGTCACCTTCACAGCAGCATGCATAGTGTATCTTTGCGTTTGTGTTGTAGTTTTGAGCCATCCAGGAAGTCTAACATACTAAAGGACACAAAATTAGGGAGTGGTGTTATGTGAAAAACCCAACCAGGGACAGCATTACATCATTATTGTTTCAATTATGAATGGGAGCTTTGTAAAATTTTCATATTGTAATCATTTCTGACAAATACTACTCTAATATTTTTATGTCAATCTTATAACCTACAAGAGCCCAGAAGGCAAATATTAACGCTAAGAAAGATGCTCCCTTGTTTTTCCCTTTTCTCCTTCCTGCTGTTCTGCAATTCTCTCTACTCCTTTTCTATTTTTTCGTTCTCTCTTCCTCTTAAACTCTGTATTGCTTGTGTCCTCCCATTCCTTTTCCTTTATCTTTGCTTTCAGAAATTTTGTGAGACTCACAATAAAGTTTTGTTCTACTCAGAGAGAAAAATAATATGGTACTTATTTTTTCATAAAAACAAACATCTGTTGTTCAATCCTTGGTACTGGAAAAAAAATCTGTTGAGCATTTTCCAAATGTTTGACCATACTTCAAATATATGTGATTGTGTGTTATTCTGCATATATGTATACACACGTACACACATATACACACACATATGTTATTTGAAGTTTATACACCCTTAAAAACATGAGGTATTGCTCACTTTTCTAGTTGAAGGAAGACTGAAATTTCTAAAATTAAGATAAGAGCCAGGAATTTAGTTCAGTGGTTCTAGCACGTGCTTCACAAGTCATGAGTTTCTATCTGCAGGACCAAGTAAAAAGATAAATAAATAAATAAAAGCTCACACTGACCAATATTAGATGTTAGATACTAAATCTGCCCCATTCAAAAGCTTTTATTTTTCCATTTATCATAGCTACCTCCACATAGTCACCAAATCTGATAGTTAAGAGGGAAATTTTTTTTGTCTTGTTAATCATTTATCAGTCTATGATTTCCCTTGTACAGTGTGGGCAACTGAATCTCAGGCTCACCTATTAATAAAGGGAAAATCTTATATACTGTAGGATAGCTGATAACTGTTCAGACGATCAAACATTCAGACTGTTTTTGCTTGTATGGGGCCAGGATTGTAAGGAAATTTTCGTAGGCTAAAATCTATTCCAGAAAGTCATTTTAGATTTTGCCTTGCATTATCAATTTTATTTGACACTTAAAAGTATAGTATAGATTATAATAAATGTTTCTTCAATTTCTATGAGATCATTTCACAATAGTAATATTTAATAGGATATACTATTTAGTGGAGGAGTATGCATTAAGTAGTTTGCATACATTCACATTAACTGAATTGTTTGGATGTTCACAATTTATGGTCGCCTTCCATCTCTGTTATATTATGACATGGAAATTTATTCCTTCCTACTCTCATTTTCCATGCAGAATCGTTCTCTTTTGTATCCTTAGGAACAACATTTAGAACTACTGATTCACTAATATATCTTCCATGAATAACCTGATATTTGGGGCAATCAATTGCGCTGCCAATGAAGCACTCCTTCCACCTCCACAACTGGCAGCTAGACATAAATACTAATTAGGAAATTTATGTAACTTTAGATTGTGAAATATTTCATAGGTTACTTTTTAAACCATTCTACTTTCACCTATGAAGGCATTTTCATATTCATTATAAGACATATTTCCTATGAAGCTTGTCCAAGAGAATTATTACTAAAATAACTACAAATGGGGTTAAAATACATAACTTATTTCTTACAAATATCAAATTATAGATATGTATAACAGAGCTTCAAAATGAATTAATGTTTTATTCCTGAAAAACAGTTTTGTAAAGAATTGTTGCACTCTCTTTCTGACAGTTAAAAATTGCACTTTTCCAATGACCCATTCACGCCTCCCTGCAATATTATCAGAGACACTGGAATTGTTAGAAAATTCTTCATGATGTTCAGCCAATATTATGTCAGTGGATTTTTTTCAATATTTTAAGTTAATCACAGATGCCACACTCTACACATTTTAAAAAGTAGCAAGGCTGCTAACAAAGTCCTAGGCAACAACTAAAACATATGACAGTTTTTATCTAATTTTATGCAGTTTTCAAAAAGATTAATGATGAAAATCTAATTTTTTACTTTTAAAATTTAGAGAACATTACATCTTACTCTTAATATATATAGTACCCCAGGTGCACACAGGATTTTAAGGAGGGTTTCTTCAATCGGGTGAGGAGAAAATTGTCAGGCCTGAAAGTGAAATCACTGATGATCTTCTGCCAGGAATAGGACTATTGGATCTGAGCCAAGTCGTGTGGAAAGCATTCGGTACATGCAGAGTCAGACACATCATTCTGAAAAGCTCAACTCAGGACCTCTTTTAATATAGGTTGCTCTTTATGAGGACAGGGATTTCAATACCTGTGTCAAGATGAAACTGTCAGTGGCTCCCTTGAATATTTTCTGTGATTGTGTGACAGATTATGTGCGAGTGTGTGAGTGAGATGGGATTTTATTTGAAGTGACACTAGGAATCCACTCACATCAGATCCATCAACATTAATTCACTTATGCCTGCTTTGCAGTGTGCAGTGTGTGCCATTTATTTCACTTGTTTCCTGTTCCACCAACATGTTTTTCATTGGTTGAGTGGAGCAACAGCAAGAGTGACGCGATCAGACAGAGCTCTTCTCTGCTGAGTCAGCTTCCATAGGTTTCCAGCACTGTTGCCTCTGCAACCTCAATTTGGAACCTGAATTTATTAATAAGTTGACAAAAAGGCCCTACTCAAAAATTGATAGAGCCCATTGAAATACATGAACTTGATACAATTCACTTAATAATTGATAGCATAAGTTTATAAGGAATATCTATCATCTATCTGGAACTAAGCATTAGATCTGAAACCCTTACCCTCCAACTTCTATGCTATGTGCAGATACTTTTCTTTGAATATCACAAGCACCATAAATAACCTGTTTCTAACATTGCAAAGTTCAAATAACACACAGATTTAATATATTTCTACTACCCGCATATTTTTAAAAGTATAAATTTAATATGGAGTTTGTTTTAAGATGCATACTACTTAAGAGTGAAGGCTAAAATGCTCTATGTGCACACACACACTTTATGTGTATACTTTGGGCAACATCATACATATGTCTACATACTTGTAGATATACTACAAATTTTATTTGGTATAAATAAATTATTTTTCATCATTTGACTTTTTGTCAGGAGTATCTTTTCTCAAATATGTTTAATTGTGAAATAGGTACATTTTAAATACATATCATGATCACACTCAACATCGAGAATTTGCAAAACTATCTTTGAAAATCGATGGAGAAGTAAGATACCTCCATGACAAAGAACACCTGAAAAACTTCACAAATACAAAATCTGCACTCCAAAACATGCTAAAAAACACATGGGAAAATACTAATGAAAGGCAGAAGCTCATGAGTCTTAGCAGGGTGAATTCACTGGGCGAGACAAGATACTGAATGGAAAGGGGAAAAGCAAAGAACAAAAGAGCCAAGAACAGGAAAACACCATGACAGGTATAAATCAGGCTATATCAGTATAAGTAAATTTTTGTGAGTACTTTCTTATTGTAACAAGCAGAATTATAATGGAAAAAATCTGTCTTAAATATTTTAATGTTAGAATGTAGCAATGTTCTAGTTCATATGAAATTCAATTTTGTTCCATAGTTTGAGATTTCCCTGTAGATACAATCTAACCCTATCTGTCTGCATTCTTTCTGTCTCTGTCTCTCTCTCTGAAAAAAGTGTAACATTCCCCCTCTTCACAAATATAATTTAAGTATACCTGGTATGTTTAGAGTCTTCTCTCAAAATGATAAATTGGCATGATTCAATTCAATGAATAGAATATATGTGAAATATAAATTTTCTGCATGGAACTACTGGAATTTGGATGTAGATATTAGAAAATGAAAGGAAAACTATTGGTAAAACTTTGATCCATCTATTTTCCCATAGAATGACATCAGGACATAGATTTGGTCACATTTTTTTCACCTACCCTAATTTTCAAGAACAGAAATTATAACTGAAAATGCTAGAGCAGATACTGTCCAAAATTGTTGATTGATTCACCTCACAAATTAGAGGACAGATAGGTATGTGACAAATTGGAAATTGGGTATGATATTGTCAAAATTACATAAATAGAAAAGGGATGGCATTCCATATGCAGAATGGATTCCCCTCTTCAGCTAACTCTAAAAAATAATTCTAAGCATTGTGTTTAACGAGCGCACAGTGGGTTTAGGTTGAGCACAGTGTACTTGTTCTTACCTGATCATGAATACAAAACATACAGCTATCATATATTTTAAAGCATGAATTTTAAAGGACTATTACTAAATTAATGTTCAACCTTTTAAAAAATGTATATAATTGATATTTGGTGATTTTTGTTGATCGTAGAATATATGAATATAAAAATCAAATAAAAACAAAATATTTTAACCATTTAACTTTGCTAATTATAGTACATTTATAGCAGTTATGTTTTGTATCACAATAAAGACATTTTCACTGCAAAATAGGGCAAATATATTTTGTTGTTTTCCTGTTATCCTTATCTTGATATAAAACCATAGGCTAAACTCTCATTTTCTCAGGCCTACTTCTGAGCATCATACCTCAGAAGGCTGCTTCACTGTCGGAATCACGTGTCACTTTTCTTCCTTCCAACTATACTTTCCCACGAGGTTTACTTTTTCTAAACTTAATCCTTTACATTTCACCTTTTGCCAAATACATAAACAATAATAAAATAGGTAAGACAAAAACTCAATTTGTGTACACAGGATTCCAAACTTCAACTGAAGATGCAGCTCAATAAATGGTGAGCCCTACAAGAAACCCGAAAGGGTTTCATAGTTGTGATACCCTTCAAGGTTCCTTCCAACTGAAAGGGGTTTAATAAAAGAAGAACTGTACCTGCTTTTTGAAATGAGGTCTTAGTTTTCCTCTCACAAGAACTGATTTCTGTAAAGTAGTCCTTTTGCAGTAGTCACGCAAAAATGTTTCGTAGATCTTGAGTGGCATTAAATGGAAATCTATTAAGGATACCTGTCAAAAGAAGGTACATACTGTCAAAATGATTTTGACTTCCATGTTCTTTCTTCATTTAATCAAAACCTCTTCTTATCAGATATTTTCAGCCATGGTTCTATTCATATATACATGTAATCACAATGCTTTTTTTTCATAAAATGCATATCCAAAATATTTCTAATTACATATATATCTAATTGGTGCTGTTAGGGTTATTTTTCTTTATTTTTATTTTATAATGAAACATAGAATAACACTAAACTGCATGCCAAATCATAGCTGAAAATATTTAACAATTAGTTTAAATCAGTAATTTTATGGTCTTTTTATTTATTTTATAATAATTTATTCTAAACAGGATTTGCAATCTTTTTAATTAATGTTATGAAGGAACTTAAAGTGCCTCTTCCTTCTTAAAAGTTGGTAATTAGGGGCCAGAGGGTTGGCTCAGTGGTTCGGACGCCTGCCTCACAAGCGCAAGGACCGGAGTTCGATCCCCGGTAACCATATATAATGCTGGGCGTGGAGACACTCCCACCAACAAACAATACCGCATACCACAATGCCGGACGTGGTGGCTCACGCCTGTAATCCCAGCACTCGGCAGGCAGAGACGGGAGGATTGCTGAGTTCGCGGCGGCTTGCCTGGGCACCATAGTGAGCTCAGGGCCAGCCTGAACTACAAAGCAAGACCCTGTCTCAAAAAAAACCCAAAAAACAAAGAACAAAAAAGTTGGTAATTAACTTGCATCTTAAAGTATGTTGAGAAAGTTGTTTGTGCATGTTTCTTGGAGACCTGAAGAGAATGCACACATGTGAGGCCAACTCTACTTTATCATGTAATGAAATATTGTATTCATGAAATTTGTATTTCTGTACAACTTAATGTTTTATAAATTTATGAACATGCCAGAATGACAGAAAAAGCATGATTCTTCATGCATACAAACATCAGTAATGACTAAACTGGAAGACAGATCTGGAAACATTAACCACTTCCGAATGACTAGATCCCATCAACCAAGATTCCATTTTAGGATGAATTAAGGGAAACCTAAGGTGTATATTTAATTATAAGATAAGACTGATAAAAATACATAAGTTGCTAGTCTCCATCAAAGTGAATAGTCTCAGAAAATTGATATTTTTGACTCATATTTACATCAGGTGGAATCATGAAGAATCATATTCATTCAAGAGAGTGGTGAAATATCAGCAATTTCATGAGTCATTATAAGATTTTCTTTATTAAGCTTTTCATTGGTGAAGTCAATTCTAAGTTTAATTATCATTGCAATATATAAAGTCACCTTCTGGGTCAAAAAAAAAGCTAACATTTTTATGCTCTACTCTACAAGTACAGAATTCTGTGAGAAAAGAGATAATGTATTCTAAAATCATTTCAAAAGAAACAGTTTTCACATTGTTAACAAGTAATGCTGTCATTACTTTTTGATAAATTATGATGATTTCACATTTCTTTCTTCCTTCCTCCCTTGTTCCCTTCTTCTGCTTTCACACTTTTTCTTTCTTTTCTTAGAGATGATTACAAACTTTTACTTTATGTCTTAGCACATGATATTTGGAAATAAATCAAGAAGCTTCATTGCTTTTGAAGTCCTAACTTTGGAGGTCAGTGAATTATTTAAACAGGTAAAAGCTTTGTTTTGGTATTTGAGAAATGATGTTTCTTCCAGTTTCAGATATTGGTAGACATAATTTTTTGAAGTCACAATTTTGTGTTCTCATTGTTACTATAACTTTTTAGCAACTATACAAGGATTACTCCCCACTCTACTTTCTGCCAGTGTTGAAAAACAAAATGTGAGAAATACATAGAGTGCTTCCAATATGGCCAGCATACAATGATGGCTGCCATTGTTTTCAAATTCTCTCTTCAAGTTAGTTTCAGAAAAAAAAAAATGTAGTCTTATGTTCTTTATAAGCTCATGTCTGCTTTTAAAGCAGTGTATTGTGGGATAACAAATACTCCACCTGGAATTAAATTCTGATCTCTTCATATTTCAAACACAAATTTACTCTTAGACATTAAGAAAGTCATTTGAGCCAGGCGTGGTGGCTCACACCTGTAATCCCAGCACTTGGGAGGCAGAGACAGGAGGATTGCTGAGTTCTAGGCTTTCCTGGGCTACATAGCGAGCTCAGAGCCAGCCTGAACTACAAAGGGAGACCCTGTCTCAAAAAAAAAAAAAAAAAAGTCAGTCTGAAATTTCTTGGGATAATAATTTCAGATCTTCTACCTACTCAGAAGCTCATAATAAATATCTTCAGTAATTGAATATAGTTTCTATATTTCAAATCACATTTTTGAAAAATTATGATCTGTGACAGGCTAGTTTTCTATTTGTTTAAAAAGCAGTTTCAATTTAAGTTTAATAAGTTATCCTAGCTTATTACTCAAGAAGCAGGAGATGTATTCCATTATTCAGTACCTTGAATCATTCCCTTATAGTAACATGAATTTGTCTTGATTGATTTTGCTGTAATTTTTGAACATCAAACACATGGCTTTTACCCAAAATACAACAACAACAACAACAAAAACCTTTGAAGTGTCTTACAAATTTTAAAAGCCATGCAGCTACCCACTATTTTTCTTCTCTTTTCTATATTTCTGAATTTCCTTTATGTGAGCCATCCTGTTTGTGATGGTCTGTTAAGGTGGCTCTAATACAACAAAAGACAAGGAGATCCAGAGAATGGGCAGGCGATTGCATGCATGTGGTTGGGCATTGATTCACCAAGGAAAAAAGAGGACACAGTACAGAGTAAATCAGTTCACTAACTAAAACTATGCTTAGTCATCAAGCATTGTAGTACAAGCACACCGATTCATTAACAGTGCAGCCATATTGGCAGGCACAGAGTATATGTATGGTTCGGGAAACATGGGCACTAAATCAAATAAGGCTGACTCAGCCGTAAACCTTGTGGAAAACCCAACTTGCTGAAAAATAAAAGTACATTCATTCACCACTTTTGACTCACTGATCAGATACAATTGCACAAAGACTTCAATCAGACTGGTGGCATGTTGATTTCATTGTCATCCTTCAACCTTGAGAGGAGAAGGGATGTCTTTCAACGAGAATCAAAATGTATCTCACACCCACAGCTTTTCAGCTAACACTACTTTCAAGAAATTATAAAGTCTTTGATTTAGCCACATGGAATTTTTGTTTGCTTAAGACTAATGGCTGCATCTAACAAGAAAGGACATATATTAGTGGATACTTGATTATGGGATACATTGGATTAATCATGTAACATACTACCCAGATCCTGAATGAGATTATTAGCAACTTTGAAATATACTAGTTACTTTAAAACAATATTAGACATATGTGTCAAAACATAAAATATTTTTCTGTATTAGTGTTTATATAGAGAGAATTGGCTCATATAATTATGGAAGCTGCAGCATACTGATATCTTTGGCCAGCAAGTTGGAGGTTCAGGAGAATTCATATAGTAGTTTTAATCCAAAGGTTACTGGCTTTAAGGTACAGAGACAATTTAGTTTGTGGATCAAGAAGAAGCCAGGAAGGAACAATTTCCCAGTTTCAAGGCTGTCAAGCAGGTGGAATCCATCCCTTTGACAAGAGGATCAACTTTTGTGTTTTATTTTTTCAGATATTTCACCTTCAACTGATTGGACCCCTACCCCACCCCAAGGAGAGAGTCCATCTGCTTTACTCAGCCAAGGGATTAGCACATTAACCTCACGGAGGAATCCCATGGCAGGCGCACCAGGATAGTGGCTGACCAAATAGCTTGACATCCTGGGCCATCGTTAAATTTACACATAAAATCAATTACTACACTTTCTTCATGTTACATCCTTCAATTCCCCCCCAAATTCAGTCTTTTACAACATAAGCATAGTCCAGCATGTCTTAATTCTAAAAGTGGAAACTCAGTTTGCTGCTCTTCATGATCCATCCAAAAGTCATTATAATAATGATATCATACTCAATTGTTTGCTTTGAGTCTCTGTGAGTGATTTCAACAACCAGCCAGCGTGTAAGCCATGGATATTAAAGCCATTTTTGACCCTGCACTCTTCCTCACTTTAAAATTTGACACTTTTCTTAATTCTTTTTAATCTCTATGTATGTCTCCAATGTTTCTTCTCCAGTTCCAAAGTCCATTGTTGTTCTAATAGGCATCTTTTCTCTTTTTGCCGTTAAATTTGTCTTCATGTATTTCACTCTTGGCCCACGTCAAATTTTCTTCACTCTATGGCCAGAATGGTGGCTCAAATGGCAAATAAAAAACATTTGGGTGCATAGGAGTGTTTTCGTGTTGACATGTTTCTGTACTTCATAAGTATATATCCAACTAATGGGTCTGTATAGTCATAGATATATAGAGATACATCTGTATATTTTTCCTTGAGCCTCCACTGTGCTATGCCCATTACCTGGAACTCAAAATTAAACAAAACAAAAACTTGACCATTTGTGTTTTATTTTTCAGAGAGAGAGGGTAACACTGTTGAACAGCCATTTCCAATATTGTGTTACAACTGATATAACAGGGTTCAGCCTCGGAGCTGTAAAATCACAGGGATGCCTTCTAATCCATTACTTAGAACTCAAGGAAAGTTTTAAGAAGGTAGCTTCTAAGCGTAAAAAAATAATACTCAGATGAATGAAGTGTGGGTGGTCACACTGACAGTCTCGGAGATGAACCTAATCATGTGGTTAGGGACAGTAGGTTTCTAAGTTATTTTGAGAAATTGAAATGATAAAATTGCAATTATAAGAATTTAAATAAAAACCAATGATAATGCCAGTGCCCATATTTATAACTATATTAAATATCACAGGTTATCATACACTTCCAAATGCATTGGTTTATTTAAAGTTCAAATCAGTGATGCTTGTCAAGAAAGCTTTCAGGTAATCTATAGTATACAGGTAATAAAGTGTACAAATGCTAGAATCCAAAATAGCATAATCCAATCCACTTTTCCTATAAAAGATATAAAGATATGTCAGGACTTCACTTATCTCTTAGTGGGCATAATACTTCTAAAACATCAAATTAATGCCACACGCTCTTATTTATCTTTTCAAGGATATTTTGAACCCAAGTTTTCAGTGATTATGTTGTAATTAATCATTCTTGACGTGCAGTCCGTTTTTAATGACAGCAGGTGAGTCATCCTAATTCGAGATTAAATACATCCCACTGACACGATTTCTTCTCCTCCCTGCTGCCACCTGTCTGGTGCCAAACCCGCTCAAGTGTGGAAACCGACAGCTGGTTCCTGGGGTGGGGGGTAGGAGTTAGGTGAAAATGGCTCATTAGCAAGGAAATGGGAAAAAATCTGAGACCTCCCCCTGGACCTGTTGGATGATGTACCCCTCTACATTTGCCCAGGGGAGAATTACCAAAAATTCACTGAACTCTCAAATGGTTCTGGAATTCCTGTGATACCATCACATTTAATCAGTCTATTTATTATTTCTCCAGTTGAGGTTTTCAGCTTGACATGAACCGAAACGTGAGCTCTGAAAAGCCTCTTTGATGTGGCGGCTTTCCGAGCACGTCCGGGATGACGTACTAGAAAACGCAGAGCCGGCGCCGGCGCACGGACCTCTGCTTATCCCGCCCCTGCAGAGTTGCCCTTACCTACTCCTTGGGCCTCGAGGTCACTTGTGAAGAAAACACGAAGAAACCGCTAGAGTAAATTGTGTTTAATTATAGATTTTTTTCTCCTTTTTCCTGTGGTTTTATTTATAGTCACTAATATAATACACATTTCTTTGAAATAGTCACTTATATTTGTGAGTCCTTATACCATTTAAAACCTTTTCATTTCCCATGAAGACGACTTGGAATATCAATAAAAACAAAGTTTTACACATCTCTAATATATAGCATTATTCATATGTTTTCCAGAAAAATGCTAAGGCAGACTGGTTATAATAAAATTAAAAATAGTTTTGCAAGCAATGCTCATTTGCTATAAAATATTAGTGATTAAAACATTTGTGGAAATTATTGCAAAAAAATTATTGCAGAATATCTCCTGAGAATTCTTATGGAAAACTTATTATATTTAACTGAAGAAATGTTCCTATTTCTAAGACAAAAAATGGTAGCAATGACACGGAAGGGCTTAATACATATTTAAAAAGCTATCAGCCCAGAAAGGCTCTCTGAGGCTAAGTAGTGTTATTTCTTCCTGGCTTCTCTAGACAATGTCCAATTGCTAGGAACACAATGATACATCAAGAATAATTCTGAAAACAGAAAGAGCAACTGAGAATGTTTCCAAAAATACATTTTTCTAAAGCTGCTCTCACCCTTTTATCATTTGACTGCTTTCTCACAGTGATCTTTCTCATTTCTTGGTCACCCAAAGCTCCGCCATTAGTCCCAGCTACTAGAAGTCATGCTGTTATACTTGTCACTGTTAAGAATACCATTCGACTTCAAGGCAAGTACAATTTTTCTTCTATAGTCCTTTCTGGCTTCCTCAGTTAGCAGGGTCAAAAGGGCTGCGGTAGCAAAGAACTCAGCACGGAATTGGTTGTTGAAATGCTTCATTTCAGAAAACCATGAACTCCCAGAACAACCTTGTTACCGCCATGTGTTACACAGTAACCACGTGTCTTCTATTTCAGAAAAAAACTTTTATCTCCCCTGCACCCAGTGACACGGAGCAAAACTCCTTCACAGACACCACCACAAACTACCTTCACAAAGGCAGTTGCTGAAGTCAGTTTGCACAACTCTGTTCTCCGAGAGGGCTGAGAACCTGTGAGAGCTGCTACAGCAACAAGCAGTGTTTCCTGACTCTCCACCCCTGGCACTGCAGCTGTTGGCACTTCTGGCGTCAAGGTGCAAAGGTGGCAGAGGCGGTGCCAGCGAAGTGACACTCAGGAGAAGCAGGCTGTGGCCTGGCTAGGCGCCAGCGCACTAGCATTTTGTTACCAGGGCTGGGAGACAGACTTGCGCTACCACAGTCTCCTCCAACTGCTCTTCACTGAAGCGGAGGAATTTGCCTGTCATCAGGGAAATGAAGGGCGATTTGGGATTCTGTTAAAAACCTTCATTTCAAAGTGAAAGCTAATTGAAGCGCTTAGAATATTGTGGTTCAGCTTTCTATAATTCACAAACACATATGCCATGGAAAGAAATGACTTGAATTAAAATTTACTTCCCGAATCCAAACCACAAATTCATCTGTCCTTGAGAGTAGACTGTATTTGAAAACCTCTTCCGATGTATGACGTAGGCAACGCTTGAATGTTATTTTCTTAAATTTGAAGTGTCGAGAGAAAACTGACCAATGTCTGGCACAAAGGATGTATCAATGAAATAATTTTTCAGTCATTAAATACAAAGCTATATTTTTAACTCGAGAATATTATTATAACTTTCCTTTTTCAAAAACTCTCTGATTTGATTTTGGTACAGTGTTATAACAACCAAGGGATGGGAAAAATATGTCTTTCTCTTGGGATAGACTGTATGGATATGAATATTGACAAACTGCCTGGCCTCATCAACTGCTTTATGATTTGTAGTTATCGTTAGCTTTGATCCTGGCTATAGTAATTTACTCAACAATTTCTCAGGATCTATAGAAGAATGGTTCTGGCTTTGCAGAGGGATAGGAGAAGGGGAGGGAAAGAAGGAGAGGGAGAAGAAGAAAAAGAGGAGGAAGAGGGGGAGGGTGGAGTGGAAGGAAGAGGCTCTCTCTGTTACCCAATTTAAAAAAATGAGCTCTTGAGCTGAGATTTAGTTCAGTGGTTTTGGTGTCTGCCTAGAAAATGCAAGATCCCTGGTTGGGCGTGATGACTCACACCCACCAGCAATCAGTACCACATACCTCAGTGCCAGGCATGGTGGCTCACACCTGTTATCCCAGAATTTGGGAGGCAGAGACAGGAGAGTTGCTAAGTTCAAGGTTTGCCTGGGCTACATAGTGAGCTCAGGCCAGCCTGAGCTATAAAGTGAGACCCTGTCTCAAAGACAAACAAAACAAAACAAAAACAAATGAGCTCTTCTTTCCCATGTCCATTTTCCAAATGTACATATACAAATTCCTATGAGAATCACTATTCTCTACCATTTGCACCATATTATTGGGAGTGCTACTGGTACAGTTCCAAGTGGTCTTCTAATTAGAAGAAATAAGGTAAGAAAGCAGTTCCTAGCTTGTAGTGTATGTTCCACAAGTGCAGCATTCTGACTTCTAATTATTAATATAAGCGGCCCACTTCTCCATTTACTTTCCAAGCCTCTGAGTGTTTAATTGATACACCTACAGTTACATCTCTCATAACCTCATTATCTTCCTACCACACCATAACTTTTTAATGTGATAGGTTTTCCCATAACTTATTCAGCAGCACAAAACCAAAATAAAACACAATGCATTGATTTTCCTTGCCACATATCTATATTTTTTCTCAATTATTCTAAACAACTGCTGAATTCTATGACTCAAATATGAGTGTCAATTCTGCATTCTCTTTTACATTTTCAATACTAAAGCTCATCCTGGTACTATTTCACTAAACCATAAGAGTGGTCATCTACACCTTTACCTGTCCTTGTTTCTCTGATAAATTCAAGTTGTTTTCCCTTTGCACCATTTCCTCCTTCTAGCTTCTTTCCAACTAACCCACAATACCACACTTATGAACAGAAGTGTTGTGTGTTAGTTTTCCCTTTGCCAACAAGGATAAACTGTTGGCCTCGGCCATTTAAAGTTTTTATCTCCAGCTTCATTATTAGCTAGTCCCTTCTGGTCACTGATTAACTTAGCTGTTTTATTTCATAACGTAGAGCCTGGAATAAACATCAACATTTTCTACCCCCTTTATTACCTTGCTATATGCAAAACACGGTGTGCGGCACTCCACCAGCATTGCCCAGGACCTCGTTGGTAACACAGAGTCTCAGTGCTGCCACCTCCCTGTGGAACCTGCACAAACCGAACTGTTGCTTTGATGTCATTTTCTCATGTCCATACAGTACCCTTTGTGTTATGGGTTTTTGATATGTTCTGGCCACCCTTACACTTCCCTTCTTCTTTCTCTCACTGTCAGTTTGTTTATTCCTCTTCTTCCCATTTTTTTCTCTCTTCCTTTATCATCCGTTACTATTTAACACCCATAGTAGGAATCAGTCTTGTACTGACTCACTCCTCTGGCTATGTACCAAAACTTTGCTCAGATATTTCCTCTCAAACTAGTGGTTTGTTTGCTCCCAAGAAGGATGCATTTTCTTTGCCCAGACAGTAAAAATGGTCAAGACAAACAAAGAAAGCATGAGAACACAGAAATACAACTATACTCTAATTGAATCAGTAGATGTTGTACAGTGCATTGGAGTATCACACTATGCCCCATAAATATGTGTAGTTAATATATTCTAATTACAATTAAATTTCCCTTACATTATGAATGTAAAATTAGTCTTTAGAGTCACCACTAAATAAATGGAAAAAGTTATTTGGAATGAGACCCTTACTATGCAATTGTTCACGGTCTGTCACACCTGTACACATGAAATGGAGTTAATAGCACTTTTAAATAATTTATGTGGTAGAAAATGGAATACACCTTTTCTATTATATCTGAATTTCATAAGACAATTTGAAAACAATGATGGTAGACTGAAACTGTAATGAATTGTTTACTTTGTGACATACCAAGTATATATTCTACTTAATTATAATGGAAATTAGATATAATTAGATTACTAATTGTTAATAAAGCTATGTTTGTTAAATTTTCTGATATATTCTGCTTTTAAGGATATATGCATACCTTTAAAACTGGCATTTCTCAATTTGCCAAATATTTGTTGACTATCTGGATCTGAAAGATTTTTGTACATAGTCAAATCAATTTCCATCCCACATATTTTGAACATTTCGTGGACTAATCTGAATTCAAGTCTACTTTCTGAAACCTGTTTCCAGGTATGTTAGGAACTGACTGTCCCCAGTATTTGGCTTCATTTGGACACAGCGCATGGCCACACTAGATTTTCCGCCCTTATTGAGGAAACAAAAATCAGGTATGACAAAAGCTTAAGTATTGTAAAACAACAGCATATACTGGCAAGCACAGAATTTATTCTTAACAGTTGTAAATTATTAAAATAAATGTTTGCTTTCATATTCTCTTACTACAGCCATAGATTAATAGAATTTCATTAATGAATTTCTAACTATAAAATAGAAAATTACTGAAAATTAACTTTATGCAACTCAATCTTGTCTATAAAGGAAACAGTTATTTTCTTTAAAAATATACATTTTTGAGATAAGGTAACATGTTGTAGTTACTATAGAGAAATTTTGTTCTGTTGTAAATTAAATCTACCAGGCAGGAAGGATCCCCAGGAGACCCCAAATAAATCATTCTGTCCTCTCTCAATAGGTGAGAATTTTCCTGCTGCTTCTATGTTAACACCTTCTTAGCACATTTTTAGCTGTCTGTAGAAGTCTTGAGAATAGAATAAACTACTGGATGGATATGTTTATCTTAGATATTAAAGATTCAAATGAAAAATGAATTAATAAGCCTACCACTAGAATATAGTGAGGATCTGTGTGAACTGACAAATAATTTAAGCTAAAAATGGGTCACAGTGATTTACATATATCAGGATAATTTTCTTTTACTTCTAATTCATGACCTACATTTGTTAAGTTATTTGGCTGGTGTGATCTTACCTAGAGATTTTTGAAGTTTATTTGGTTTATATTTGATTTCTATTTAATGAATTTAACTAGAAATTACAGCAATGCTGTGAAGAACTCTGGAAACCTATAATATGGCATGATATCAAAAAGGCTAACTCATCTATAGAAAATTAATTGTAATGGAATCCAAAGTAGTTCTGCATACTCTTTTTATCTTTACCTTTTGACCATTTTCTACAAAAAGTACCTTTTATTTTGTCCAGTCTACTACTAGAATGACAATTTTCCTTAAAATATTGTTTTTTTTTTCTTTTTAATGAAGATCTATAACCACATTTCTGTTTCCAAGTGTTTTCTGGTCACTTAATTGTTTGAGATCTGCAATAAAAAAATGTAATTACTCTACATTCCTTTTTTCCCTTCCTATTTTTCACAGGGAAGTTATTTGAGAGTAAAAGAGCCATGGGTCATATTTACTGAATTCTTAAGAACTGTTGCATAAATTCACATCACTGTTTCTGCCTGCATGCATTTATGTAAATATGTATGTGTGTGCACATATAAGTTTTTGAAATATGATTGAAATGCACTAAGGAGGGCATATCTGAGTTTAATTTGTAGTTTTCTTACATGTACACACTCATGAGATCATCACGCCAATCAGCATCTGCAGAAGCTGAGACGGAGAGAGTGAATGGAGACCTTCTGGGCTTACCATACGGCTGTGGTGTGACCGTTAGTGCTGACATGTCAGCTTCCCTGAATTCGGAACCCACAGCCTAAGAGCGGAGGACACGCTAGCTGTGCCGGGGTGGGGGTGGGGGGTCGTGGTGGCGCAGCTTCGGTAATAACTCGTCTCCGGCGGGTTTCTATCTGAGCTCTCCCGCCACTCTGCATCCACGCTGCCTTGAACCAAGTGTCTTCACCCTGCCACTTGAACCACGATGATTCTGAGTCATTTCGTCTGAGTACAGACTAAACGCTCCCCAAACATAGGTCAAAATAAATCTCACCTTCTTTAAGTTGTGCTGTCAGGTATTGTGTCTACGCCACAGGACAGGTGGATAGCAAATAGGGATCTGTGATATGAAAGTCGAAGCTGGGGCTGTTAGTTCTGTGCCAGAAGAGGGTCTTTCGTAGAGAACTACGTGACGGTATGGCACATGTTACCCTAAGCTGATTGTTAGCGTAGACAATTTCTGGCGTGCAAAACGCAAGGGAAAACTGTGGAAGTTCCTAAAACAGGTGCTAGGAAGCAAAGAGCAAGCATGAGCCAGAAATCTCCCAGTGTTGCAAAGATAGCAACACTTTCCATTCTGGAGAGATGTGCAGGGGTACTTGTGCTTTAGTGAATGGAACCCCAAAAAGGCACACAGCATAACAAAGAAAAAGCCCAGCACATTCCCAATATAAGAACTCTCGCCGTAGTCCTTTCCATCATCACAATGCCTACCAGAACAACATGCAACTTGAATAGGCCAAAAGCACAGGTCCCAGGGTCTCCACAGTGTGTATGTATCACAAAGGGAATAGGATATAAAAACAGAAACAAATAGAAACTCATACCCTAGCACTCTAGATATGTAAACAAGCAGAAATGATGGATAAATCTGCTAAGACGCTAAACATGTAAATGCAAAAATAATGCAGATTGTTTTGTGAACAGAAATAATTTAAAAATAATTACTACTCGCATATTAAGAAAAGATATACAGAAAGTAGATGAACAATATAATGTATTGAAAATTGAATCTATAGTTCATATTGGTAGAATACAATGTCTGGAATTGATAACTCAAACCACAGATATGACCACAGACACCACACCAACAAAGATAATATTACTAAATTTAAAAACAAGTCCACAGGAAGTATGTGAACTGAACCTGCAAAAAAAAAAAAACCACCAAAATGAGAGGAACAGAAAATAATGGAGGCCATGTTCAATTGGCCAAAACCCTAATGTAAGCATTAGTGAGAATTTCAGGAGGAGAAGAGAGAATTCAAAATAAAATCTATATTTGAAGATAGTGACAGAATTATTTTTCTGACAGCTTAAAATTATTTGAGTTTCCACTTGGGGAATAATTTATTTGTGTTCTTGGTTTCTTTCTTGTGGTATTGTAACACTTTATTTTTCATGTATAACATTCTATACTTTATTAGTTCTATATTTTATCATTTTATAATATCTCTAGTTTTAGAACTTAATTCTAAAACATAAATAAGACCCTTCCTCATTTTAAGGCAATTTCAGAACCTCAATTTTAATGCATTAAACTCTAACTCAATATGCTTTGTGAAAACTTCCCTACATATTCCTAGTATAGTTAGTAATTTCTTTTTTTTAGAGAACACCTGTACTATATTTACAACAAATAAGATGTGATTTTATTGGTCTGTTTCTCCTACATTAAGGTGAGTTATTTAACAGCCCTTTACTCACAAGTTCTCTGTAAATCACTCTTAGATTGATAGAAGAATAAAGGAAGTAGGCAGTAAAAATGGAGCATAAGGTTATGATTTATAGTAGGTACTGAAAGGAAACAGAAGAAAAAAAAAAAACAAAGGCTGCAGAACATAGTTTTAATATTCTCCATTGTCCTGTCAGTAAATTAGCTTTTCATTTGAATGTTACTTTCTTTGAAAAGAGTTTGATGCATTTTAAGTTGATGCAACAGTGCATGTTATTAAAGCCAGGAATCATAAATTATTCCTTAAATCATTGCATCTTGGGAAAATAGAAAGCCAATGAATCACATGGCATTTGAATATTGATTAAGTTTCCCTGTAAGCCTATGCTGGGTTTTGCGTATGTGTTTGGCTCCAGGAAGTCTGCATACTTTCTAATTTGCTGGAGAACTGTGTGAAAATATTCCCATGACCCTCTTGTAAAATATGACAGCCTGACATTTTCTTTAATTACAAGACCTGATCTGTTTAATAGCACAAAATTGGCCTCCAATCTGACAGGCCTCCCCTTTAAAATCAATGGTTAGACTCTAGGGCACCAGCTCGGTCATCCAGATCAATATTTGAAAAAACACAGAGCTTGTCAAGACCTCTCAGCCTTTTATTGATTCAAATGGGGAGCAGCACACATATTGAATAATGATATTACAGTTCTGATCCAACAAACACAACTGTCGTACATTAAATTCAGTACAGGCACAAGAATCTGTGATAAATTATACAACCGTAATATACTTATTCAAGATCATAGTTGAATAAAGCTCAATGTTTTCAGGGGAAAGTAAATGTATATCTTTATGTACATTCTTTAGACTGTTCAGTATGCAAACACAATATCCATATATTATGTTGGCCTTTTGAAAATCAAAACAAAACACCAAAACGTTCTTTTGCAGATAATCAAGAAGGAAAATCATCATGAAAAGAAAACTTCGTATGAGAAAGAAATGTGTAATTTTTTCAACAACTTATTAACAGTATGATGAAGTTTCAGAAAGAAAATTTAAAAATACGATGGGTAGAGCAGGGAGGGAAAGAAAAGGAAATGAAAAACAAATTAAAATGTTCTATGTACTCATTCCTCATGAGGAATATGAATATTAGGTACTACAACCATTTAGTCATAAAGTAAAATAATTGATACTGTTTTGGGGGCTATATCATTACATTGTCACTCTGGTAAATAAACCAGCATATGTGATGATATCAAATCTAACACATGAAGAACCAGAGCAGTATATTCCAGTATTTCTCTAACTATCAGAAACAAAAGGATGAGTCAACAATAATTAATTCCATATTTCATTAGTGATTTACATGACAATACCTAGGTATCTCATTTTCACATCTAATTTGAATACCAAAAGGAAGTAGGAATTCAAGACAAAACAACTGAGCATGGGAAAGCAAAATTAGACCCAAGTCCATTTCATCTGACTGTGAACAAACACACAAAAATACTGTCAGAAAATAAACTTTGTCATTATCTCAAAAGCCAAAATATTTTATATGTAGTGTCACTAACAAGGAAGGTTAAAAATGTTAAGATGGTCAATTTTATATAATGTATACTCTGGAACAACCACACCTACTTTAGAAATAGAAAGGAATAGACATTTTAGTTAAATTTATATCTAAAAGCTAGAAAAGTTCATATGAACAATTCTAACTCTGGAATAACAAAGAATAACTTGTGAGTTAATTACTGTAATAAATAGTTCACTGAATATCTTTAATTTATTAGGCATTATGTTAGTTACTTCAGTTCCTTTATCTCATGTGCATATATCATATTTATCCTTTATTTGCCTTATTTTTATATACTTTAATTACCACATTTTTAATCTATTACTGCATTTGTTCTGTGAATGCAAAACAATCCAAAAGAACATTACTCTACATAGGAAAACATAAAGCCAACATTAGATATGTAAGTTATCCAGTATGCAAACACAATGTCATATCTTGGATTTTAAACTATTTTTCAAATACTTAGCTCCAAGTTTTCTAAGATGATACAAGGCTTAATACAATCCTTTCTTTCCTTAGAAACCTAATGTATAGAGTTTTTCCTAGCTAAATTACACAGATTCCTAGAAAGCAAAATCAGTGGCTTTAAATAACATTTAACACTTCAAGAAATTATGCAAAATTTCAGTTTTTTAATTAATTTTAATCATAGCTTTTCTAAATATCTGCAGACCAAAGCAACATTTTGTTTCCTACTTATGAAGTTAAAATAGTAAGGCAATAACTACTCATATTGCTGTGGATTTTTGAAGTGCAACTTTATACAGAAAAGAAAATGCTTTTTTTCTCAGTTATGTATAGTACTATTTATATAAAAGAACTAAAGGTAAACTATTTTAATACAATGCATAAGTGAAAAATTGTCCTAGAATTTCATTCCATATTTTCATAAATTTTAGGCCTCAGTGACCCTGAAACTATACCAAATCTCAAATCCTTTTTTTTTTTTTTTTTTTTTTTTTGAGACAGGGTCTCGCTTTTGTAGTTCAGGCTGGCCCTGAGCTCACTATGGTGCCCAGGCAAGCCACCACGAACTCAGCAATCCTCCTGTCTCTGCCTCCCGAGTGCTGGGATTACAGGCGTGAGCCACCACATCCGGCACTGTGGTATGCGGTGTTGACTGTTGGTGGGTGTGAGTCTCTACGCCCAGCATTATATGTGGTTACCAAGGATCGAACTCAGGACCTTGCGCTTGCGAGGCAGGCTAACCCTCCAGCCCCCTCAAATTCTGAAAAAAAAAAAAAAAAAAGTTTACAGACTGCCAACTTTTGCTATATGTTGAACTCTAACCGATGTTATTGAGCATCTTCTCTATTAGGAATTTATTCTAGGAATGGAGACTATTTCCTCTTCACACTTTAAAATGGTTTATTTGTTTTCACTTATTTTTTTTTATCACAATTATGTGATAAAAAGAAGACAAAGCTGTAATTCCAGCACCCAGAAGGAGCTGAGACTGGAAGATCTCAAATTCTAGTCCTAACTGGCAAGTTAGCAAGATCTTGCCTCAAAATGAAAATAAACGAATAAATTAAATTTTTTTTAATTTAAGGGTGATATGACTTAGTGGTAGATGCCCTAAGTTTAATCCCAGATACCAGTGACTCAGTGAAGGGGGAGGAAGAAAGCAAGGAGTCAGGAAGGAAAGAAAAATGAAGAGTCAGGGATTCAGTACCAACAACGGTCTAATGGAAGTAACAGTTACAAAAAGAGAAAACGCATTCATACAGAAACAGACTAAAATGTGAAATGTACAAGCACATGTGCTGTTTGTAACTCTGCACAGCCGTCTTTATAACCACGGCCATCTGAAGTCCCGGAACGGGAAACCTGTCTTTGGGCAAGATCAATTGGAAATATGTCGCCCAGTTTTATCTTCCAAAATGCAAATGTCCCAAAGGGTGATTTTCCATTTATCGAAGAAGTTTGATGGGTTTTCACACACATGCGCATTCAATGTTAATGTAACAGCAGTGCATAGCTTAGGGTCAAACTTGCAAAAACTGCATAAAAAGATTAAAGCTATCTGGAAGTCTTACAAATTCCCCAATGTTATGTGTGATTGTGAGATATACGCAAATTGTACCAATAAAGAATGCAATTAAAAAAAATGGAAGTCTTTATTCTAAATCTATGCCTGTAGTAGTAGAAAGAAAGCAAAGGTGACATACACAGCATGCCAAATTCTTAAAAGCCTTAAAATTTTAAAACTACACTGTTTTAATTATGGGGAAAAAACTAAAAATGAACCATGAAACATGCATTACAGGTGAAGTCAGGGCCAAGAGTGAGCACCCGGCAGCTGGCGGGCTCCCAGGACCCTCCGCGTGTCCTGAAGCTCCGCATCGGGGAGAGTGGCAGTTCCGGGCTTGGGCGTGGCTCTTGCGAAATACATTCACACTCACTCGTATTCCAAGTCCTGTTGCTCTTTTGGAAAATTAAATACACGGCATCTAAAGATGTATTTCCTATTAAAGGTGCCCCATCTTTGGTCCATGTCTCTGGGCGATGTTTGGTGTATGTGAACTCCACTCAGCATGCACTTATGTACAACACAAGTTCTGAGAAAAGACCCCAATGATGGAACTGCGACACCACCATGCATCACGTTATCTTGCAGGGCACACAACTGGTTTTGAGGGAGTCAGTGCTCCTGATGGCTTCTTCAGACATATGTGGCTTTTAATTCACTAAACCTCCTGGAGTTTCATCAACGAGAAGGAAAGCCAGTGCAGACACATGAATTATTATTATTATTATTATTATTATTATTAATTTTTTGAGACAGGGTCTCACTTTGTAATTCAGGCTGGCCATGAGCTCACTATGTAGCCCAGGCAAGCCTGAAACTCAGCAATCCTCCTGCCTCTGCCTCCTGAATGCTGGGATTATAGGCGTGAGCCACCACACCTGGCACTCTGGTATGTGGTATTGATTGCTAGTGGGCTTGAGTCTCCACGCCCAGCATTGTTTGTGGTTACCAGGGATTGAACTCAGGACCTTGCACTTGCGAGGCAGGTGCTGGAACCACTGAGCTAAATCTCTGGCCCATCAAATGAAATTTTTTTTTTTTTTTGAGACAGGGTCTCACGTTGTAGTTCAGGCTGGCTCTGCGCTCACTGTGTAGCCCAAGCAAGCCTCGAACTCAGCAATCTGCCTGTCTCTGCCTCCTGAGTGCTGG